>JAOUZG010040121.1:2601130-2618428 GCA_026289955.1 Argiope argentata
TGACTCCATTTGAATTCAATCATCATTGACTCCATTTGAATTCAATCACCATTGACTCCATTTGAATTCAATCATCATTGACTCATTTTGAATTCAATCATCATTGAACTCATTTTGAATTCAATCATCATTGACTCCATTTCATTCAATCAAATATTAACTGATCGATTATTTACATTAATATTTTAACCAAGTTTCCCCTGTGATCAACACAATAAAAAAATAAATGTATAGTAGAAATAGCCTAAAATCAAATTTAAAAAAACTATCAAAAAGGAAGTAATATGATAAAATATAGGACAATACAGCAATTACATCCAAGTTTGTACAAGATTATAAAATTTCGAAAAATCTCCTTTTTTAATAGAATGAGTGGAATCGACTCTCGTATAACGTGCTTCTGCATAAAGCGATGATATAATTACAACAAATATTTATACAATGAGATGATTAATCCCACATTAGCATTTTCATGGGAGGGGGGTTTAAAAATCAAGCTAAATTTTTTAAAGCAGTGATATCTAATAATCAATGCAATAACAATTAAAAGCCATATTTTTGAACGGAAATAAATTCATATAACAATGCATGGTATGCATAATGGATTTCTTGCTACGTTCAAAGAATTCACCCGTTTTACAGAGTCCAGAGTATTTCCATTTTTAAATATATTAAATTGACTCAAATTGTGGTTAGATTATTTAACACAGTGAAATGATTTTAATTATTAAAAAAATTACACAAGCCGAGCTTCCTAAAAAAAATTACATTTACAGAACAGATGAAGTTTGTACCGTAGAATTGAAACTTAGAATCGCAAAAAAAAAAAAAAAAAAAAAAAAAAATGCAAATAAATAATACACAAGGTCATACTAAATCAACTTTAATAAAATAATTTCTCGGTTTTAAAAAAAAACTTCAAGAGAATACATTTTGTTTAAAACTTCTGATTACCTTGTTTTTTTTTCCAACCTACAGCTCTTTTAAATAGGTTAACTCGTCTGGCACTTTTCCCTGGACTACTTTTAAAGAAATAATAACATTCAATGTTAAAAAAACTTAACTTTTTTTAATTAAAAGTAAGCCAATAACTAATAAATAAAATTAGCGATTATTGGTGATCAAAGCCATGTATTTTAATACATTAAAATTCTATTTAGAATACAACTGTCTTAAAAATATACATATCAGTTCTGTTTAAACAAAAAATTAGTATAATTTTAAAATCCAATGCAATTTTTAATAACTTTTAAGATAACATGTCTCCACGTTAATAAAAGTCATGTTGTGTAGTCAAAGAAGCCGTTTCATGAATGATTTACAACAAATTTCCAGATTTAAAAAAAAAAGACGGGCTATAATTTGCTGCATAAAAGACACATCTGTTCAACAGTATTGTTTAGCATCTTTTTTTTTTCCTCACTTTTAAACAATAGGGAATTTATTAAGTTTCCTTTTATTTTTGGATTAAAAAATATCAGAATGTCACTTATATTACAAAAAAGAAAAAAAAAATGTAATATCTCAGCATAAATTCCTTTTTGTGATGTCATTGATGGCAAATAACTTAACAAGCAATACCATCTACCTCAAATTTTAAAACATCGTAAGATGGAATTAAATTTTTCCGTAATCAATAACTAATATTTCTTATTTCCCCCCCAGGCATAAACATACTGTCTCATGTTCAGTTTTTTCATCCTACTGCAAAATTTAAAAAATTGAAATAGAGTATTTGGCTTGTTAAGTGACGAAAGTTATGCGAAATAATGCAACACTTTTGAGTACATACATAAGTTATGAGCTCAAAAATATTGTAAACGTAAATATTGATCAAAATTTTCTAGTTTATCAATATATTCTTATTTCCCCATAAACACTGATTTACAAAAACCTATCCAAAAAAGGCAATGCATAGAACATGCTATTTTCAAGGAGAATCATATATGAAGATTCAAGAAATTATTCAAGGAGCTTAACTTTTGCATTACAATGGGCATGATTTTTTTATCCGATAAATTATAAAAGTTGAGAAACAAAAAGGAAACAGTGAATTTTTTTTTAACTATTATACTCAGCAAGTAAATTTATGATTATGCACTGTGCAAGCGAAAAGTGCATAATCATAAATATGCTACAAAATTATAAAAAGATGCTAAGTTATAAAAACAAAGGTCCTAAAAATTACAAAGGAAAAGATTCTTGATATTCATCAATAAACTATAATATTTTAACACGTAGTGTACTAATAAATGGCTGAAAAAATTAACGAAACATTTGAGAACCTTCAACAATGTTATTATGGGAACGTGTCTAATGTTACTGTCATGGTACATTGACACACCAAAAAAATGTACCGAAACCAAACAAAAAAACCCCTTTAGTTATATAAAATAAAAAAATATTATTATAGCATTTAAAAATATTTGAAATAAACATTATCTTAATTCCTTCATTAAATTCTAGATCTCTGCTCGCCCAATTCAGACTGTAGCACAACATTGCTTACAACACTAAATCTTTCATTAGGTCGCGATTATTATGGCTGTGGACTGGAATATTTCATTTTTTTTCTTCTCAGCTACGTAAACTGGAAGGTTTAGTAAACGGAAAGGCTAACAACACATGCGAAAATTATAATAACAAAGAAAAGAACACTTCTCAATGCAAGAATAACTACATTTGCTACCTACGATATATTCCAACACCCAAAAACCCGGTTTAAAGTGCTAGAAGGGAAATAATTCACCTGCTTTAGAGGTCAAAGAGCTGGTGTCACCACGACACAAAACGACAAGAATGAGCATAACAAAAATCCCTTTGCTAATTATGTGTCAAGGTCCTCAGTTATCGCAAATTGTCTTTTAATTACTTCTCTGGAAACTGCTTTTAAACAAATAATCTTGAATAATTTTCGATATAAATAATTTCTCTCTCTCTCTCTCTCTTTTTTTTTTTTTTTTTTTTTTTTTTGTAAATATTAGCGGTGTCAAAGATATATTTCGTTTAAAAGAGGGGGGAAGGTTAGATCCTATTCACGGCAATTTCTTTTTTTTTATTTACGAAATTTTAGTTTATAACTTTTTTTTTACAATTTCTTCGTGTTTTATTCAAGATATTAGTTATTGGTTGCGGATAAATTTAATTCCATCTTACGATGTTTTAAAATTTGAGGTAGAGATGGTATTGTTTGTTAAGTTATTTACCATCAATGACATCAGAAAAAGGAATTTATGTTGAAATATTACATTTTCTTTTTCTTTTTTGTAATACAAGTGACATTCTAATATTTTTTAATCCAAAAATAAAATGAAACTTAATAAATTCCATATTGTTTAAAATTGACTTTACAGTAATCAGTTATTCTTAATAGTAAAGAATAATTGATTTAATAGTAAAGAAAAACTGATTTCAAAATAGGCAACTGTACACAATCATAAAAATAGCTGATGTAAGTAACGAAAATATAAACGTATCAACAAATAAATATTAATTCATCCTACGAGAGAAGGAAAAGCTTATTTTTTGTTTTAAAAGAATTATAATCATCTGTCAATATTAATTAATATTTTCACAACATTTAGTGAAAAGATAAAATTGTTAGCACAATAAGCATTACATCATTTGGCAATGGTTGCCATCCCAGAAATTCAATTTCACTTAATGCGAATTCTTTTTAAGTCGTAAGCAGAAAATTACAAATCATGAAGCATATTTTATGCGCATTGATCTGGCCCAAGTTTATTACAAGATTTATGGCAGCATTCACTATTTTCTTATAGTTCTTTCCGGTACCATTTCATGAAATGCTACTAAAAAGAACTAGTATGCATGTTTTTGAAGTTTAATAAATAAAAAGCCAACACTTAAAACGTAATTTTTTAAACAGAAATAAATGAGAACTGAAGATACATTCGAATACTGAAAAATATCTATGCCACCATTTAGAAGCATTAGTAATGTTTATAAAACTCACAAGCATAAAATCGTAATGGAATTGGTTCAACACGGTGCATAACTTAAAGAATTTAATGCCAGAAAATAAGAAAAGATACTTTTCCCAACAAATTTAGATACCCGTTTGTATGTTGAATGCCTTTATTCCACACCCAGGACATTTAAAAATGATTATAAAAATTAAGTAGAGAATAAAACATACGAAAAATAAATTCAAGATTCAAAAATAAATGCAATTCTTTGAACTGAGACATATCGACGATGTACAAAGTAGTATTTAAGTTTTAAATGAAGAGGTACGAAAAATAACGCAACTGATTTCGCATCCATTGAATTAACAATATAGATGATAATCTGTACTTCCATTTTTGGAATAAACGATACCCATTTCATAATAATCGTCGAGTTTTTATCTTTCTTTGCCTCTTAAGTTGAAGTAGAAAATCCTACACAAAATTCTCAACTAGATAATCTTAAGATTTGCGAAGGTGGAATTTTCATAAGGCGGAGAAAACTAGGAGGGGCAAAAAATGACAGATAGGCACACATCAAAAATTATATTAAACATTATCTTGCAAATACTACCAGTCTTGGTTTACGTAGGACAAATATGCTTATAATTATATCAGAGAAACTACATTAATATTTTTCCAAGACGAGTCCAAAATGTATATTTTTATCATGTCAGAACACGATGCCGTTTCTGGGATAAGGTTTTTGGCGTGAACAGAAATCCATAGGCGAAAAATGAAAATTTTATTATCTGCACGAGCACCTCTAAAAAAAATCAGTTTTTAATAACGTGTTGCCATTGCGTTTACAAAAGCTCTGATTTAAAAGAATAAGTTAATTACTACAGCAAATAAAACCTAGAAAATACCACGTAATTATATGAAATGAAATAAATAGGAAATGTGATATTTTTTAAAACAATAAATGCGAGACAAAAGTTTTTTTTATCGTTTGCAATACTAAAGTGACTAATTCAATGAAACAATTAAAATGAATAAAAATATAATTTAACTTGCACGAGAACGTGGTGCTTGGCCGTTCAAGAAATGATGTTCTGGCATGATACATTGAAACATGCATAGCAGATTTCATTTTAATCTTTATATTCAATGTAATGTCATACCAAAAAAATGAAAATTTTATCCCAATGGCTGCGTTTGATAGTAATTATATTATAGTAATAAAGAAATAAGCATATTATAATATTTTTTCCCCAAAAACTAGCATTGATGTCATTCATTTATATTTTTAAAACGAGAATGAATTCCAAGGTTTCATTGTATTCGACGAATGATGCAACAAATCAACAGCTTGGAGTCTTTCACATTTGGTATTCTGAAATATCTTTTTTCACGTGCAACAATTCTACATATTGAAAGAAGCCATTGTTAATATCGATACACGAGTAATTAAATACCAACTTCTCTCTCTTCGAATTACTCTAAATGACGATTATTTTTGCTAAAACAAGAAATATTATCAATTAATGCATATATGATATTTTAAATTCGACATGAAACCATTTCAACTACGAACGGTTTTTCCTCCTTACCATTCGAATCAACGGTAAATTTTGTAATTTCTATGAGACAGGATATAAAGAGTAAAGAAGTTAGCTCAAAGAAGTATATCAAAAAATTCTAAATATGTTTATACATATATATTACTGTAAATGCTAGAGTAGAATGTTATCTACTTGACCTTTCTTAAAAATAAATAATCAAAACCATGAATGCAACTAGCTGTTCTAAGTGGTTTCGGCAGTCCTAAAGAAATGCGATTATTTCACATCGAACAGTTTATAGCAAAAGAAGGAATAAATAAATAATAATAAAAGTTTATCAATAACCGTTATCAAATGAGATTCGGTTAATTTGTGTGAATGAAGTTCTTGAGAACGGAGTGGTTAGAGATATATTTAAAGACATCCATCATTCAAAAGTAATTTTAAGAAAAAGAAATATTTTGAGATCTTTTTTTGATTTAAACAATACCTTCACGCCTCAAACATTAAATACATCGTGGGAGGAATATGACGTGGATATATTTACAATTCTCTGTTTTTATTATTTTAATAATAATAAATTCTACCTTTATTCCAGATTATATTTAATTGCATTTAAAAATGTAAGAAAAATACAGAAACCCACCATGATCCAAAATTTTAATAGCTACAAGTCATAAAAATAGAACCAGGGTACTCAAGTGTAATGGTTTTATTTAAATGTTGATAAAGTTGGAGCAAAGATGCCAATAGAAGATCTCAAATGAGAGTTTTAGCCAATAATAAACAATGATAAAATGCAGAATTAATTATTAAGAAAAAATACACAAATGCATATTAATTATTAAGACTAATTTAAAAATACTTTGAATTGCAATAACATTAGCTTTTCTCAAATATGAAGATATTTAAATCTTGATTACAACAACAAGCATTATGTAAAAATGAAGATTTCTTTCATATACATTGTTTTCTGTGTTTAAAATAATCATTAGTAATCTGTGTTGTAGAAATGAGAAGTTAAATACATTTATTTAATAGTTGCAGTTATATAAGTACATTCAAATTTTTAAACTTATGCAATTAAAATTCTGATTCAACCTTTACATATATTTGCATTTTTTATTTATTTAATTAATAATTAATTTTTTATTAATTTTCTATTTAAAGTCCTGTTTCTATTTGAAAAGCAATACTGTGAAAGACAAAACAATTATCTTAAAAGAAATTTAACAGAAAAATGTCCATTTTTGCAAATCTTAATGAAATCTATCAAGACAAAATGACTTCCTCAATTATTTTTTATTACTAATGCTGAATAAACAGAAGCAAACAAAGCTGCATTATGTTTGATAATCCCCGAAAATTTTCTCTTGTGACCCTACTTGGATTCATTATTCATCATCTAGATTATCCTCTTCTAACATGGCATGTAATTAAATTCATTCATAAAATCAAACATATATTGTTCATGTTTACATTTTATATATATATATATATTTAGTAAATGTTTGATAGAATACCCTATCCAACACTATTGGTATATTATCAAAGATTATATCCCTAATAGGATAATTGCTAGACAAGATTTTTGCTTGAAAGAACAACTTCCAGTCTGTCCTTGGTTAGTGATGTTGGACAAGTTATTCACCCATAAACAAATCACTCACTCATGATGCATGTGTTAATTATTTCATCAATAAAAGAAAACTGAGTAAATTTACATGAAAGGCGACAGAAAGTAAAATCATTTGGCCGCTTACTGTGAGTTGAAGAAAAATAAAAATCCAATTTTTATAATAAATGGATTTTCTAGTAAAGTTAAAATCCATATATGACAATTTTAAGCACTTCCAATAATAAATTATATCAAAATTAAATTAAAGAATTAAAACCTAGAACTTTTAAGGCAGAATACCTTTATTTTCAAAAGCACAGTAATTTTAATAATTGAATTTTGCAGGCAACAACTATAGGCATTCTAAGCACTTGTTTGGTTGTCTTAAAGAATGTCAGAAATATCATGCACCAGTGATTATTAAATAGAGTTTTAACTATTGATCATTTGTGAAAAAGAAGGAGCCTAATTGAAACTTACAGAATTTTTCTAAATTCTTTACTTTAAATTAGTAGGATTCTTTTTTCTGTGTCTGCAAGAATACCTCCCTAATTCCCATAGTTTTATATTCAATTCAATTTTCCCCAGCTATCAAAATCTAAGAAAATACAGATTTGTCTTTTCAGATTAATCTGATTGTTATTAATAATAGCAAAAAGGAACTTCAGTAGAATTTTTTTAGATACACGCTTAAAAGTGCATGTTTAAAAACAGCTTTAAAAATGTTAAGAAAATATGCAACAAACATGATTTCTCTAGAAATAGCCTAAAATAATATAAAGAACTTTTTTTTAAAAACCTGGAGCATTCTTAATTCTGAACATGAAATATAAAAAAAATAATGCAGATTTTTCTATATGTAAGAAAATAGTATACCACATTTTTTAAAAAACTGATAAGATGAGCTGATGTTTAATGTATAGGGAGTCCAAGAATATTAAAAACAAAAAGATAAGAGGCCAAGAGGGCTATAATAGATATTATTTTATACAATATCTTATTAATTTTTTCAATATCTTATAATTAAAAAGTAATATTTATCGAACAATAACTATTTGTCAATTTGATCACACTATTTAAAAATGCAAAAGAAATATCTGATTAAACAATGACAATATCATAATTGTTTCTTCTAACAATGTATTTTCCCCTAGAACTTGAATTCATTTAAATTTAATGTCTACATATAGATATACATATATATAACCATAAATTAAGCTAATGATTCCTAATTTATAAGAATATAGAAACTTTGCATAAACCAGATACAATAATGCCATGTTTAAGTGTTATTTTAGTTATTGATTCTGCCAATATCATAATCATTACAGAAAACTATCACCAATGAAATTTTCCACTATAATAATAGTACAAAAGGAAAAACACACTGGAAATTCAACTAGATCGAAAGAAAATTCATCTAACATTTTAAAATTGTTATTCAATATTCTTAAGTTCTGAGAGGGCTTTATATTTAATAATTGTTTCTAATTATTTAAAATATTATTAAAAGCAAGATGCAACTGTTATTGATTTGCAAATATACAAATTTCTACATCTAAATAAGATCAAAGCACAAGTCTTTTTCTAAAATAAACAGTAAAAGTCAAAATAGACAAAAAAATGGCTGTCAGCTCTTTTTACTATATTATTTATTGGCTATCTATTAATAAAAGTCCCATTCTTTAAAATGTAATTTAGTAATATGAAATAAAAATTAAAAATAAAATAACCTTTCAATATTTTTGTAAAATTACAACTAATAAATTATGCCTTGTATAAATAATATAATTGATGTGAAAACAAATCTGAACAAACATCAAGCTATTTGGATAATTTCACTTTAGAGTTTTATCTACAATATATGATTTTAAAAAAACTTGAATATTGTTTAGAGATCAAGAATAAGTGTAATAAAGAAGGACATTTTGAACCATTTATTGGTAGTTTTGTATTTCTTAAGAACGTGCATTATGAAACGCTGAAGATCTATTAAGGTTTTATCACCAGTAAGAAAATTATAATTCTACATAAATTAATTGCTTTGTTTGATTGTAAAAGGAGGCCAAATATTTTAACAGATATTATCAAACAAACCATACAATTTTAAGACTATTAACATAGTAAAAAAGATCACTCATATTAGTTTTCACATATTTTAAATTTTCAAAAGTGGAAAAAAATTATCAATAAAAAAACTTTAAATTCATATTAGTATTTTCAGTTTTTGAACAAAAAATAGAAATCGTAATGAAATAATTGAAAATAATTTTGCTTTGATAAACTTAATAAATATTTCCATAGTTATTTTCAGTTTTTTTTTTTTTTTTCAAACTCATATCAGTTTAAATGAGAATCAATAAACTCTTAAAGAAAAGAATAAATTTAACTAATTAAGAAAATTTTTAACTGTAAAATTTGTTTTCTATATTCAAATTTCAGTTAACAATAGAATTAGTAAATTTTCATAATGCAGAATGCACATACTTCTCACATATATTAATAATTGCTTTAAATTCATCTAACAATTTAACACCAAATAATCTTAAGAATCTATACACAATTTTTAAAGCATGCTAAAACAATAATAAGCAAGTTAAGATTTTTAAAAAAAATTTAATTTTGTGAAATTATTATCTCATAATCATACTGAGAATTACATATATCTTTTTCAATATTAATGCTATATAACATGCACAACAAAATTTCAATTAAATTAAGTTTTATAGTTATACAAATATCTGCTAATGGTGCAAAGAATTATTTCAATTTAATAACCTTGCAACTAAACAAACTAATATCCAAAAATAAAGTTACAAATTTATTCATTAATCAGCATCTAATTTATAAATAAGCTAATTATCTTTCTATATCCGAGTGCATATATTTACACTAAACGTTATGGCCATAAATAAGTTTTGTTTCAAAATAGAAATAATAAAGATGGTATATTATTTTTAAAAAAAACAAAGGAATTAGAATAGCATTTTTTAAAAGCGTAATATGTAACAGAAAACCTTTCCTGAAATTATAAACTAAACTTCGATGCAGAAAAGTAAACAAGATATTGTTTTGAAATAGGACTTACGGTTCTGCTTCGATGGATTTCAATTTAGCAACATAATTTGAAGGAATATAGCCTTCTTTCTTCGTCGCTTTCGATCTGGCAAACCACCAATCTCCTTGTGTGTCATTTAAAATTTCTAAATGCTCCCCTTTCTTGAAACTCAAGTCCTCATCTGTCCGAGCATCATAATCATACAAGGCGACAAATACTTTAGCGCTATGTCCACTTAAATTTTCCTGATTTATAGGGACAGGCGGTAACATAGGACCACTTCGAGCGATTGCATCTTGATGTCGAATGCTTGTAGGTTCATGAGATTGGACAGGAACAAGAACACTTATCGGTGTAGGTCCATTGTCAATATTTCTTTCCACAGATGGAGCTCCCACTGATTCTCCTTTTTTAACGTTCTTGCTGGAAGATCTACTAAAGCAATTTCCCATTTTGAAGCAAAGGCAATAGCTAGTTATAAATGCAAATCGAAAGATTTAGTATTTAAGTAAGTAACTGATAGCAAACAGCACATCTTTTGAACAGCAGTTTATTCAAGAGCTTTCCGACATCTGAGTACTAAAACCACCACCCAACATTAGGCCTCTTTCAATAACACCAACTGATCCCACTCCTTTCCTCAGCACCACCGTCACCGTACCATGCCGCTCGGAGGATAAGGAATCGACGACAGCAAGGCTACTACCTTCTCCCTCCCTTCTGAGAAGATAATGGATTAACCTGTTACAAGCAGAGCCACGCTGTTGGAAGCGGATGAAAACAACCCAAATACAGAGCAGCTTTTGTTTTTTTCAGACGTGGTGCCATCTACTGTTAGTGTTTGTAATAAAATATTTTAATGTCTATATGTTTTATTTATTTTCACATATAAGCAATGGCAAATCCAGAATTTTGGTCGAAATATCAGACGCGGATTTAGGTGCTTATTGGTCTTAAACCGAGTGCATTATGAAGCGCCTCTTTTAATAAACTGAACTATGCAATTTCATTTTCAACATATTTTTTAAACGTTTGTGAAAAATTATTGAAAGATGAATAATCCGAGATATATTTAAAAAATTTATGAAGGGAAATTTATCGGCGGGATTTAAATGAAGATATATTTTAAATTTGTGAATTTATTTCAAATTTATGAACTTTTTAATTATGAATTTATTTAAATGAAGATATATTTTAAATTTTTTTAACGATATATATTTTAAATTTATGAAAGGAAATTTATCAGCGGTAAATATATCAGCATAAAATATCAATTTTATTTTTAAAAGGACTTAAAATAAGTTGTAGATATATATTTTTAAAAAAAATACTCAAACTAAAAAATATAATTATTTCTCTAACCAGTAACAGGCAATTTAATTATTGCGATTATGAAATAATCGCAATAATTAAATTGCCTGTTACTTTTTAGTCATAAAAAATGCGAAATATTTGACAGTAAATAGAGCTTAGTATCTATTTAAGTAATATTGTATATAAAATTTGTTTACAGCATTGAATGTCTGCAGAAACCTCTTTAAGAAACCAAATAATAATAAATATTTTAATGGGAAAGCTTGAGTGCGAAAAAAAATCTGGTTTATGTACCTGCTGAATGAGATAAGTCGCTTATTGTTTTCAGCAACAGTCATTATCAGGCATGCCTTCAGGAGAATGATATTAAACAATATTCCACAATATTGTGAGTATTGATCAATATTGTACAATATTTCTGTGCTACTAGGGTTGTGGTAATGACTTTTCGTTTGCTTGACTTTTGTTCTTTAGCTTTAATTGGACAGATCATATCGATTGACACTTATTATCGCGATCTAGGAATTGTAATCTAAATATTACCAGAAAAATCATATTTTAGGTGATTAGCGAATGGCGCTAGGCCCGAACTCCGAATCTTATGGTTAGTAGCTGAGTAACAAATCCGTTGGGCCAAAAGTGCACTTCGGTCCGAGGGATGTTATCTGACTTATATGTATAGCAATCACCACAATATTAAGGATTTGAAACCCACTTCTCTTTGGAAAGTATTGATTACTGGTATTTCTGACTTCTTGGTTTTAATCACTTAATAACAATTCGTGAAATACTCATCACCTCTAACCACAGCCTTAATTTTTCAAGGATGAAGAATATTTTAAACTGTATTAATAACATTTAGAATTATCTCTAAAAATTATTTTTTCTAAATATATAACAATCACAAAATATTTCCTCTTTATATTACTAGGGGTGTTCAAATGAAAAGGTACGAAACGTCGTCACAACGTAACCGTTAATACATTTGCCCATGTCGTTGTGGCAGAATGTAGCAAGACAACATTTAGGGAGGTGATTGGAGTCTCTGGCGTAGATCGGTGCATGCGTGGGTGCAGGAGATCTTATAAAGAGCGTCTTCTAATTGACGAGACAGTACATGTTAAGGCAGGATGGTGTTCACATTACTAAATTCAATGATTGAGGATCAAAGCGGCGTTATCCGATTTCAGATAACGGAAGGTGTTACATTGACCGATATTCATTTCCGAATGACCCAGAAACGTTGAAGATTGAGTGCAAGATAAGTCAGCGAAAAAAAATATAGTGCCCGTTTTTGTACAGGCAGTGAGAGTTTGGTTGACGATCTGAGACCAGGCAAGGCAAACACAGTCAACACGGCCGATCTCTTCGACAAAATGGAAGACCTAATGAGAAGTGATTGGCGTGTTAAATAGCGAATATTGGCAGTAAAAGTGGATGCCAAAGTTGGAACAGTGCGGACAATTGTTCATCAGAGGTTGTTATAAGAAAGTGTGTGCGCAATGGGTTCCGAAGCTGCTGATCGGCCACCACCAAGAACTGCACATGAGGATAACATTTCAATATCTGTTTCGTTATCATAAAGGACCCTCTTTCCTGGAGAGGATAATCACCGGTGATGAGAACTGGTGTCATCACTACGAGCCAAATACAAAGCGGGACAGCATGCAGTGGAAGCATACGTCATCACCTCCCGCTATAAAGTTCAAAGCCGTGGCTCATCAGACAAGGTGTTGCTCCCTTCTCTTTCTACGTCCAAGGTCATCTACTTGTTGAATTCCTCGAGCACAGAAGATCCATTAACTTCAAGTGTGTACTGTGAGACTCCAAAGACTACCTAGTTCCATCAAGAACAAAAGACCGGACATGTCACCCAGCGATTTGCAAAGTATTTTGTCTCCTGATAAAACATTTAAAAAAGAAACACTTCAACTCGGAAGGTGAACTCAAGGACGCTGTGAAGGACGCGGTCTCGTCACGGCCACAGGAATTCTAGGAACAAGGAATCCTTTGGCTCTTTAAACAATGGGATCGTTGTGCTCAGGCCTATGATCTATAATTTTAATAAAGTCTTTATTTATACCCACAGTGTATTTTCTTACCTTTTCATTTGAACACCCCTTGTACATTAAAATTTACAAGAAATTTCAAATTTAAAAAACTTGGTACTAATATGGATCAAATTTGAATGCAGAGAATCTTAATTAATTAAGGGTATTTATGAATATTTTTTGTTGAAAACGTTCCTGATAGTAATAAGATAAAAATATAAAAAGTTCTAATTAAAATAATCTAAAAGTACATTTTATTTTTTCATAAGACAGTACAATCAATTCATGTGCTTGGTTTGCCCACCTGCATCATAGCTGCATCATTATTATTTTATGTACAGTTCATCTCCGTATCCTGAGACGACCAGAATTCGCCTTTGATCTTATATTTCTCCCATTAGAGGCTTTTTCTTTCAATTGTTTTCCCACGTGTATGTCTGTGTTCTTTCGTTCCTGGCCGCATTTTATTTTAACTCAAAATGGGGCCATTCATGGGTCACGTGTCATGTACTAAACAAACCAATTCTGTTCAATTTTCAACCGTTCTACGCATCTCGGGATGTCTGCCGATAACGTTGGTGAAAGCATTGTAGTTGAATGTTACACTAGCCGAGTAATTATTAAAAACTTTTGACTTATTTTTTAATTTAATATTTTGAATTATTTTCAACAAACTTTCGTAGTAATGTAATTTTATTTCTTTTATTAAAATTTCAATTAGTATTTTCAATGTAATTATTGCTTTTGTCTAATTAATTAATATTTCTTTTTAATTTGGTTGCTACCCTTTTATTCTTTACTTATCCATATCTTTTTTTTTGTCTAAAAATACATTCTGACAATTGGCTATGGCGGTGTTTTTGAAAAATTACATATTTTCTTTTCTTTTTTTAATTTAAATTTTAAATCACAGAGAAAAAGAACATATCTTTCTCTGTATGTTGAATTTTATGAATATAGTTTTTAAAAATATTTATTATTCTTAGATAAGTTAATATTTTGAAGCTTGCCAATAAAATCATTACATTCTTTCTTAAGTAATTATTTTTATTAATATTCAGACTTCAGATATTTTCAGTTTGCTCAGAAGAAAAAACATAAAACTCAAATTTTTATATATTGAATAAATTTTCTTTACAATTGCAAATTATGAAATACAAAACGTATTGATACCATTTTTTTAAAAAAAATCTGTGCAACTTATGAACGAGTTATTTCTTTTCAACTTATAAAAATCATTAAATAACAAACAAATTAAATTATGACTTCATAATTTTTATTTACACATTTTATCTTTTTCACATAACCGTGAGTTCATTTTGCAAATTGTGGATTATTTCAGAAAAAGTACCATTAAAGTATGCAGCATTCAATTTATCAAATTAAGAGCACTTGTAATACAATACATCAATTATAAATGCTGGTAACAGTCAATAGGAAAATTGAATTTTCAGTAGTCGGAAAAAATTTATTTATTTAATAAATTTTAAAGAAATTTATTCACCTCCACCCAAGTTAGCATTACAGCCGCTAATTTTAAATTAAGAGAGATATTTTTTAGAATTTGTTCACATTTTGTTTACTTACATCAATTAAATTTAAATATGATTTTGTAGGATAAATGTAATGTAAAATGCATGTAAATATTTCAAAATCTTCTAAGCATATTCAAAATTATCAGAAAATTTCATCTAACTCAATAAAGAAAATTAGAAATGCACTGAAGATTTTATTTAATTCTCCCCATTTAGCAAATGACAGCAAATCGCGTACCGATTTTTTTTCCTTCGAGAGGATTTTCAAAAAAAAAAAATTACTAGAACAGTTTTGGGTTTCAAAATTTTGTGAACATAGACACACTAAATGAATTCTTGAAGATAAACGGCGCATATCATAACTTCGAAAACAACAACCTTCTATTCCAAAGCTAACAATCAATGTCAGGACTGTTGAAAGGAAACTAAAAAAAAATGCCTTTTATCATGGTAATAACTTGTGTTTTGCATTAGAGCATCCAGCAGCACATTAGTCTTTCATTTTTTAACTTTAACAGGAGGAAAGAAAATGACTCAAAATTACAACTATAAATGTAAACAAAAAATCCACTTCATACTTGGTGGAGGGCGTTAATGACAGACTCATCGAGGAAAGCGTTGCGGATGAAGACTTAAATGTCATGCGCAGAAATCACATGCCATGTACCTTTTATGTCACATTAAATGACCATATTAGAAAGTAATAAGATTACAATGGATATACTTTATAAAAAATTGAATTCTTTAACAGCAATGGATAATATGGTGTGGCATCAAATAAAAAAATCAATTGATAACAATTAAACATTTGTTAGGTGTTAATTCTGAATATCCCTTCCCTTGCATCCTACAATAACTTCTAAGCCATCAAATAAGAAGATTCTTAAGCAAAATCTATTCTATTCGATAAAGAAGCCTTAAAAGATTAATTTTTTGAAACTTAACTCTGCTGAAATCGAAATAAAGAAAAATGTTCTGTTAAAAAATGTTGCGCAATAGTAACATTGATTCTGATTATTGTTATTTCAAGTAAGCGAATCTTATTCTTTTGTATCAATATGTCTCCATGTTTATTCTTAGTTAGTTTTATGACAAGCTTGATCTCTGCTTTCTTAAAATCTTATGCATAAACAATAATTGTCTTCTAATCTTTTCTGTATTTTCATATGTTTTTGATTGCATGTCTTTCGCTCTATTAGATGTGCTATTAATTTTTGTACATTCCTTTTTAAATTTATCTGTACTGTCAAATAAATCATATTATATTTAAGTAATGTTATGTATGTATGCTACTTTCACCACTGTAAATTGCATGTGGATTATATTATTTAAAATTTACTTCGTATCTAATTTTTTTACTTTGTATTTATATTTTTGAAACATAACCTCCCACTTTTTTGTTGTTATTTGAATCTTTCAATTGGAAAAATAATATTGTTTATATGAAAATAAATTGTTTTATTTGTAATGATAACTGTTTATGTCCCTTACTTCCCAGATTTTACATATATGCACGTATGTAATATCCAAGTTACAATCCTAATTTCATGTAAAACAATCGCCTCCCATATTCGTCCACTCAGATCTCAAATGGTTCAAATAATCTGTTAAAAATATAATGTTCACAAAGAAAAATATTTTATATTTATATAAATGAAAATAAGAAAATGCAGAATATGAAAAAAAAAATATTCTATAAATACATGCATTTTTTTAAAAAAATATTTAAATGTATTAGATAAGAGCATGAATTCAATCATCATATTGAACTGAAGGCATATTAATGTATTAATTTTAAGAAATTCATAATGTAGAAAGGTTGTGAGATAGAGCTCTTCACCCCATCCCATTCAGATACTTGTATACTTTAATGCTATCAGCAACAAAATTTGCCTTTTTGCGAATTACAACCTTAAATGAATGTATTCATTTATCTTATTGATGTTTCAAACAATTTTTCTCTAAACAAGAAGTATTTTATAAGCTACAGGAAAAGATATATATTGTTTCTATGTAACAATTTTTTATATTTAAAATTATTGATTGTACAGTGTGTTCACAATAGTTATTTTATGCTGTGAGACAGGGGTGCCATCCCCCTCATGGTCCATGTCGCAAAATCCCCCCCCCAAAAAAAATTGACATCCATACTTAAATTCTTGGATAGTATCGGGAATATTGTTACCTTCCTAACCAATTGGGACAATAAAGCATTTCTAATTTTAGATAGTGTATACTTCTTTAAAAAT
>JAOUZG010040121.1:2638212-2667722 GCA_026289955.1 Argiope argentata
ATATATATATATCCAATTGTTTTTAAAACATTAAAATGCAACAAATCTTCGTTTTTATTTTAATAGGACTTATATATTCAGAACTTTTTTAGATGTATTTAAAAGATATGTTTCAATAAATTAATAATTAATACAAAATTAAAGTAAAATAATAAATAGGGTATTATTCACCTTATACAAAGAAGGTTTAGTTCTTCTACACAGCTTTTTTAGCTCAGTCAACAGTAACTGTTCAGAAGAAGGTTGCCTTGAAGCCTTGGTAACAGCTTCAGATATTTAGCCAATCGGCGCAGAGGGGTTTGAGAGGTTTTACAACCTAGTTTCCCTTGGCCATAAATTTATGAGGGTAAGCCTACTTTATCCCCCTTTTTAACAAATGTGGTGTATTATCAAGTTACAAGAGCCTGTTAAATGTTTTCAATGTACAAATAAGAAATCGCTCTATTTGCTTTATTGTAGTACTCACAAAAAGAAGTAGAAAACTCAGTAAACTATATTTTTTAAAGTTTATATTTTTCTAACTTTAAATATGTACATTAAAGAATACAGACATATCTGAATTACTGAAATATAAACATTGGAATACCAAAAAAAGCAACAAAAAATGTCACTGAATCACTATAATATGTAATTCTTAAAAAAAATATTTTTTAATCTTCTTTTTTAAAGAAGAAATTCTTATGAATCATGCAGAATACTTTTTAAAATTGCATATCTTTCAAAAGAAAAAAAAATTAGCACCCAACTTTTTCCCAGGAATAAATAATTCGTGTTATTGTTATAAAAAATATATAAGTTTTTCATGAAAGAATTTCTTATTTCTTCAAGGCAACCTTCTTCTGAATTTGATGAAAGAACTTATAATCTGAATAATGTAATTATTGAAATGTTTATATAACTTGTATCGACATATAACGCGTATCTATTTAAAAGAGCAAACACATTAGATGTAAGAATAAAAATACTTCTTTGTTTAAATTTAGTTCTTTGAACTTAATTGCTTAACCAGTACCTTCCTTTAATTACAAATGTTTTACAGAAAAAGAAATTTCATAATTAAGATGGAAATAATGAAAGAGTCTCATTCATTTTTAAAAAAGCAAGCAGAACAAAAGGTTAAAATCTACAAGTGTTAGGCTCCAATAATTTGTTTTTATACCTGTCAGTTTTTGCTATTAAACTCATTTCTCAATTATTATTTACTTCTTAATTCTTTTGCTAGAAATTGTGTTGCATTAAAAAAATTCATTTAATATAGATAGAAAATGCAAAATTAGTGAATTATTTTTAAGTCGTTCAGAAATGAAATTAATATATATATATATATATATATATATATAGTCATGTGTTGTCTACTTATCAAATAATATTCAAAAACTCGTCAAAAAATTCCCAATATCGCGAGAGAATAAAAAATATAATCTTAATATAAATGCAGCCATAGCGGCTTTGCATATATGTCACAGATCTAACGAACTGGGTCGAAATAAATCAAACCTCGTATACTTATTATTGGAAAAAGAAAGAATAATGTTAACTTTCCTAAGTATGGAAGTTAATGAAATATTCAATTCAGTGGAATACACCGAAATTTTATCGTCTTTCTACAGAAACTTCGGAGCAGATTATTCTGCAAGAAACATTTTCATGTCATCTTAAAATTCAAACTTCTTCCTTTTTTAAAAATGCAGTTTCATTTTCTTGTAATTTTTCTCAGATTCTCACCAATTTTTTTTCCAGATTTAAGAAACAATTAAGTAAATGCGGATGATCGTGATATAATGAATTTTATCAGCATTTTCTTAAAATAATTTGGTTCGGTTGATATTCTGATTTCAATTTAAAACACAAGATGCTAAAAGTATGGAAAGTAAAATGTATATAATAATATTTTACAACCCAGGTAGCACAGCATGTTGCACAATATTGTATAATATTGTGAGATATTATATGATATCAAACAATATTCTACAACATAAAACAATATTGCGAAAATTGATCAATGTCATACAATATTTCTGTACTACTAGGGAAAAATTGATTTTTTTATTTATTTTAAAACTATCATCAACGCAGTATTTTGCTTGCGAATAACGTAGGATGTATAAACTAGTAGTTTAGTAAACGAGTGCAGACAGAAAACTGGAATAAACAGAGATGTACAGAACATTGTCAATCCCTCTCTCTGCATAAGGTCAAGGACGAATCTCTCCCTCCGTTTTTATCCTTGAAAGAAGTGTCGGAAACAAACATCCTTTTCAATGAGACAAGTGTACTAAAAAAAAAGAAAAGAAAAAAGAAACGAACTTTTACAAAGGTTTTATTAGAATAATGTAAAGCTATGTTGGGCTTTTTTTTTTTTTAAAGTTCAGTTCCGAGACATCTGACACGCGCTTGAGGGAACACTTGAATTATTTTCAAATTTAGAACACTTTTACATACTATAAATGCGGAATTAATTGTGTTGTAGAAAGCTTGAACATATTGAAAATAAGTTACAAAATAAGTTTGATTTTAAAAAAACTAAAAATTGATAAAATGGTAATTGTTAATTTTGAGTTTCGGAAAATAGTATATATACCAAAAATAAATTAATTAACTAATTAATTTTAAAATTTTTGGGAGAGGTTTTAAGCATATTTAACAATGGCTATTTTACTTTATAACAGAATAAAAGCAACCTTTTATAAAAATTATGAAATAATTGCGATTATTATGTTATTTTTTTATATCGAGTTAGACAGATTACTTCGCTTTTGCTGCGGAGAATTTGATCTTAAGTAGTTACATAAATGTAAAACAAATAAAAGGAAAATTAATTTTTTGTCATGCGGGATTCTACTGAATTTTCTTCTTCTTCTTGTGCAGTCGTTAGACATATAAACAATGATTCCGTTTTTCTCTTTGATTTTCTCTGTTCTTCCTATTCTGTATTATTCTGATAGGAATAATATATATTTTCAAAATTCCAAGTACGCAAATGATTTTCAGCCCTGTGAATTATTTTTCGAATTTGCTTTCGAAAATTAAAGGCAATATATCAAATACCGCCAAGTATTAGGCGCTAATTTTTAAAATAATTAGGCGCTGAATTTCTACCTCTGCGAAATGGACTCTTCCTACAGTAACCTGTTTCTATAACGCCCGCCGTAAACATAGACGATTGTCGGCCAGAGATCTTGTCATGGACAGACAGTAACTATTTTCCGAATTACTGTTACAATGCCCTCTTCACCCTTTTTTATGGTCGCAAAATATGTTCTTTATAGAAGGAAATTGTGGAATCTAACAGCCAACTAAACACGAACAAGGCCGATCTGAATTGCAAGCATTTAAATCTGGAAATATTAAATAAGTATTAAAAAATCTGAAATTTAAATGAATGTTGATTTTATTTAGAATCTGTTCAAGTAGAATGTCCTTATAAAGAAAAATGTCTCAGTACTACAATAAAAAAAATCTGGGATGCCCTTGAAGATGTAAGGGTCTTTAAGCAGTAACCTACTCTACCTATTCGATAATCTAGCCACACTATCACCAACCTAAATGCCAAAAAGAATTTTTAAATAAGATTTGTAGTCAAACAATCAGCATTAAAATATCTTCCAGAAACCATATAAAATGTGACAAATATAACACTAGAACTACGAACCAGTCAAAATGACCGGTTGCATCATTTATTTATACCATTTCCCCTTTAAATCTTAGTTAATATTTTACGATAATGTCATGATTTTTATTAAATTTGTGTATAGAATAATATTATAAATTATTTTGTTCTTACGCTTCTAATTTTCAGAAATAACTATGTGTTATACCTAAATATACGAACCGTTCATTTTGATCGGTCATGAAAATATCACGAATACAAGTGGTGTAATCCCGGAATTTTTTATGTTTAAATTGAAAATTTCCGAAATTCAAAAATTCTAAGTTTTCTATATATTATGTATATGTAATATATTGGTAAATATTAAATCTATACTACTATTATAAATGTGAAAGTTTGGATGGATGATGTCCGTCAATCACGCTAGAACGGCTGATGGAAATTCAATGAAATTTAGCACATAGATAGATTATAGTCTACAGAAGAATAAAGGCTAATTTTTATTCCGGTTAATTGAGTGGTTAATTTTTTATTAATTAAAAACTAACTTTTCCGCCCAAAAATAAAAAAATCTGAAAACATCTGCCTAAGCTTTTTGAATAGTTTGTTTTTATTTTTCTATTTCCGGTGTTCTTTTAATATTATCTTACTATTCTAAAGGAATGTTTATTAAATTTTGTTCTTATGCTGTTTATGTGTTAATATAATTCGTTATTTCCTATTCATTTCTCATAATTTTTTTTTCCTGCTGTACTTATTTCTTTTGCCCATTTTCATCATTTTCGATTAAATTTTTTAGTGCATTCCATATTGCTGCATTTATTGATATTTTTTTTCTATTTTCCGTTAATTTGCTGCAACGGGCATCGAAACCTTGTGATTGGAAATGCCATTTCGCTAAAATTTGGTGGCAAACTATTTTTTTGGCGAAAATGACAATATATTAAAACTGTTCCACTGTGTGCTTTTGTAATTAAATCTTATTAGTGTTAGCTATATATTTTTTATATATGCTTAAAGTGGTATGTTTCCGTTAGCAAATAATTTAGAATTCCGCCAAATTTTCTCAAATTTCTTTGGCGATTGTTCGTTTGCGCCCGACAAGCGGAAAAGTACCCTTATGCTTTTAATAACATAACATCCCCCCCCCACACACGCTAATGATGTTAGACGTAAAGGTTGTTTCAAATGATTCCGTTTGTTTTTGTAGTGTATGATAAATTTATAAGTAAACATTGTTAATTATTAGATCTTTTGATTCCTTCAGAAGTGCTTTTGAATGAAAACAAAACAGATGAATTGAAACTAAAATTTTCTAATCTGCATTGCGTTTCCGCAACTGGTGCTTAAGATTCACAACTTTGCGTTGCTCCAATTGACGTTAAAAATTTGTGCATGCATACGGTTTCGATAACATTTTAGACTGTCAGTTCTCACATATACACATCAAAATTTCCACGCGTACGAAGTCGCGGGTAAGTGCTAGTCTGTAATATGAAGACACTTTCTACAGTCAGTCTGTAACCTCTACACTGATAAGTTATCAGAAGTCGTAACCAATATAAAATTTCAATTTAGAATCTCACACCATTCTTGCACATTTTGTAAGTGGTTTGCGATTGATTTTTTTTTCATTATTAGAAAGGGAAATAAAATTTTATGATTTTTCAGTTAGAAGTTTTTACCCTGAAAATGCCGAGACGTTCGAAAAGAGCACAATTTCTTGGAGATATAGAAAATATATGCGAAGATATATCCGAAGTTGACTGTAAATCAACAAATATTTCAGAGGTCCAGTTTGAGAAAGGGAAAGTCTATGTATCCTTAGACAGCGATAGTGACGAAGAGAACATATTCGAGGTACGTAAAAGAAAAAGTTTGAGATTGCCGTCATATTCCGATGAGAGTGAAGATCAATAAACTGAAATTGCTTATCATGGAGCTATTTGTTATGTAATTACAATAATTGAATGAAATATATTTTATTTTCTTTAAATTAAATTATCTTATTAATTTATAGTTTTATTTCTTGAATTCTACAATTTTGTTTACTTAAACAAACAAAAAACCTGGTCAAAATGGCCGGTTGGTAGAAATAGGTATACGGTAAATCTTTGTAGTTTTAGTGTTAAGATAGACGGAGAAAACTGTATAGCTTTAATATCTTGTAAATATTAAAGTTTTTTCGTTTTTAAATGTCATTGTAAGATATGTAAAATGCGTTCATAAAAAAATGTGCTATTTAACATGTAATTATATATATATGGGCATATTTAGATTTTTAAAAAATATTTTCATTTAAGCTACATTTTATTCAAAAGCGGTAAGATATTGAATTTGCGCTGCCTTATTTTCACTTTTAAATATACCTTTTTGTAAAATACTTTTCACTTTCAGAGCTATTGTAAACTAATATTGTCAAAATAATAATAACAATTTCGTATTTGTGGGCATCGGTTTTTCTCAATATATTATATTGTAAGTCGATATTATACGAACAACTTCCTTAAACATTTTTATTCTCCAAAGAGCATTAAACTTTCAAAAGTATTTGGAATTATACAATTTTTAATACAGTGTAATTGGCAAAAGAAAAAGGAAAATTGCACTTCGTTTTGTATTCATAATATGGAATGTAAGATCTAAAATAACTGAGGCACTAATTCATGAATAAGTTAAGTGAATACTTAGATAAACTACTTTAGTGCATTGTGTACATGTGTGTGTATATATATGAACATAAACTCCACCGACATCTGTAGCATATATAACATTTATTTACCTGCCATCTTATCGCTTATATTGTTAAATGTAACGTAAATGCCGACGGAGTCCATCGAATTGATTTCTTAAGTCAAAAAAAGTCAGAACATATCATGTCAGAACATAATTTCTTGGACGGCCAAGCACCACGTGCAAGTTAAATTATATTTTTATTCATTTTAATTGCTTCATTGGATGAGTCACTTTAGTATTGCAAACGATCAAAAAAACTTTGTCTTGCATTTATTGTTAAAAAAAATATCACATTTCCTGTTTATTTCATTTCATATAATCACGTGCTCAGAATGACAATTTTCTAGGTTTTATTTGCTGTAGTCATTAACATTATTTTTTAATCAGAGCTTTTGTAAATGCAATGGCAACGTGTTATTAAAATCTGATTTTTTTGAGATGCTCGTGCAGATAATTAAATTTTACATATTTATTTAAAAATAAATAAATGTATTTTTCGCCTATGGATTAAAATGTTTATTTTTCACATACAGATTTTTGTTGACGCTAGAAAACCTCATTCCCAAAACAATATCATGTTCTGACATGATAAAAAAACGTAAACTAAAAGATACATTATAAAATATGTTATAATTGAAGTATTAGACAAAAAGAACAAAAATTAAGAAGAAATTATTTAACTTCTGTTCTAGGATGTAATAACTTTGTCCAAGTTTCTTTTTTTCGCCGTACCTTGTAATACGTTTTTCATTTTTTATGCAAAAATAAATATAAATATGTATGCATTTGCTCAAATATTCAGAATTATCTCAACTAACAATTTAAAGATGGTTTCACTTAATATGATGCTCATTTTTGTATGGAAAAAATAAAAATATATTTTCTCTTAATACATAATTGTTAACTTATTAACAATTATCTATTAAGAGAAAAAAGAAAAAAACATGGTCATGTATATTTTCTTAAATTATGACTATAATTTAATTTTTAAGTGATAAAATAATTATAAATATAATTTTAATTATAAAAATATTTTTAAGCAGAACTTAATGATTTTAAGATAAAAATAGTCAAATTTTTGAATTTTAATTACGACAAATTATTTATCATAACTTAGAGAAGCTGTATTTACATCGGGAATCAAAAAGAGCAGCTGAAATAAAGTTATGACGGCAAACATTCCAAATATTAATAATCGAAATGAAAAACTGGAAAGCAGGTGTTAAGTTATGGAATAAACATGCAGATGGTTCAAGACTTTTAGTAACATACGATATGCTTTGTGAGCTTCCTGATTTTCTGAAGGAAAACAGATATTTTTTGAAGGGAATGAATTTTTTTATCGATTATTTTAAGGTGTTTTTTTTTTGGATAATTGTTATTTATGAATTTTGAAATATATAAAAATATATCTATCTTGTTTGAAATGTTTTTACGATAACTACCATTCTATCTCTAGTTTGTAATAATAATAAAAAAATTGATGAAATATTTTTATGGTGTCAATAATTTAATTAACATTTATTGCCATTTAAGTTATATATGTAATTATTTTTCCTGCTTAAAATTATAATTAAGTGAATATTTATTTTTGAGTTTGATTTATTTTCAAAACATTCATTTTCGGTTAATGAAAGAGTTACATATTAGATAAAACTGCCTTTAGCTTTATTTAAATAATTTTTTAAAAAGAAAAATGCTTTCACATCTTACTTTTTTAAAAAATCATAATTTAGGTATTAAGATAAAATACATTTATTTTCAAATATTAAAAAAAATGTGTCATATTAATTAAAACTAAAATGTTAATTTAATTCAAGTAATTCTGAAAAGTTAAGAATTTGCATTCATACTTATAATTATTTTTCTTCTAAAAATTAAATTATAATTCAAGAATTAGGGGAATAAATATTTATTTTTGCATAAAAAATGAAAAACATATTGATTAAAACTGTTTATAAATTGTTAATGTTAATAAAATGTAATGCTGCACCGGAATCGAATTCGGGTCTCCCGATTGCTACACCAGTGTCTTGATCACTATACTATTAGCGCCTCGATAACGGTGACACATTTTTAATATATAAACTATAAAGAAAGTTTGCGAAGCATTTCTTTTTAATTGACTGGCTACTGCTCTTTAATATTTCGTGAATGAACATTCTAAATGTATACTGGTATTGTACTAAATCCTATCTCGAACTGAATTTTCACTCTCGTGCTCTCCCCTTGTAAATTAAAGAAAAAAGTGAAGGAAAAAAAATAGAAATATTTGATTGCATGATGATGAAAGTAGAATCTGAAAGATTTCTGTATGAACTTAGTAACAAGATTAGATTCTTTCAGCCGAGTTGAGTGGTGAGAGAGGGGGTGCCAGCTCAGTTGTTGTCCTCGTCATCTGACTGCGGTTCAAAATTACGAGGTCCGTTCCAAAATATTCGTAGTGTTATTTTAAAACGAAACGTTAATATAACTTAATTAAACTAAACTTAACAAGTTTCGCACATTTGTATATGTACTTTTAGTTTATCTAAAACGATACCATGTCATATATATTTATTTTTTATCACCAGCTACAGTCTTATTTCGTTAATGATATAATTGAAGCATAATAAATTAGATTGCCAACACACACGCATTTTCACTCACACACACAATCAGAGAAAGAGATTTTACAGTTCAGTAAGCCCAATATACAATTAAACATATTTTTTTTGACATCAGTGATTTTATAACTAATTTACATAATGTAGCTACAACAAAGCAATTCTTCATAGCATACATATGCTAAAGGAGTTAATACTATTTGCTTATACCATATTAAGTTAACTTTAACTCATAGCCAGTTTTTAGTCAAAGAATCATCACGATGAAATAAACATAATGGATTATAAATATCTGCAAATTCACCGTCGTAGAAATAACATATGAATTACATGATTCTTTTCAAATTGTTTAATTCTAAGTCTTGGAAAACAACCCTATCCTCCGTTTATATAAAATATAAATGTTTTAATTTTCCTAATGATTTCACAGTCAAAGGATTGAAATAATTGATAAAAATAAAAACTTAATTTTTCACAAATCATGATGATAGCTGAAAGACTGAATAGTTTGTGAAAACATGTCATTTTATTAATATGCTACTTTCTCGGTTGTTCTGTTAAAAATAATGCAAATTATAAGCAGAATGAATGATATTTTAATTCGATGTCTGAAAATTTGGGGACTTAATGTGATCGACATCCATCGCGATGAGTTCTAAATCAACCGATCAAACACTGTCTACTACTACCCACCCCACCCCACTTCACTAAACCTGCTCCTCTGTCTAAAACCTCTGCATTCGAGAGGAGAGTTTCCTAAAGCCACCAACAGATGGCTCTGTTCGTCTGAATCTGATTGATCTTTCATCCACCCTCTCTACCACGCTACTTCGCTAGGAGAACTGCTCCTCCTATTACCACCTTTCCATTGTAGTGGTGAGTTTTCTACAGCCACCAACAGATGGCTCTGTTCAAACATTTTCGCCTTCATCTCGTCATTGATTGGTCTCCCCTAGAAGACAGCGGTATTAATATCGTTTTGAATTCGGAGCTCTTTCGTGATGTCACAAGTTGAAAAGGTAAATAACTGTGGAGAAATAAATGCAATTTAATAAAAATATTTAATAATTCATAGTTAATAACAACAGAAAAAAAATCGACAAATAGGCAAGAAGTACGATAAGTTGTCAAGCGATTTGTTCTTGAAAGCAGCGAAATTTCTTGACTGTATAATTGAGTGACATACCAGGATACGAAAAATCTACAATCAGTGAACCATTACTCTTATCCCCCCCTGCACACACAAACAAAAATTTCGATTTTGCTCTCTTCATCATTCACTTACCATTTTTTTCCAGGGGAATGGGAACTTTTCGCTTTCATGTTGCTTTGCAAAAAATAAGTTTGATCTAATAAATGTTGTCATTTTTTTTGTTACAAGTCACTCATCAAAAGAAAACATACAGTAAAATTCTAAAAATTCTACAAAAGTTACAAAAACAATTTTTGAGATATTCAGAGGTAAAGCTGATTTTTAAACTTTTTTTTTTCTTCTTGAGAATTACTTTTTAAACATTGTCCGTTTTTGAGCTGATGAGTAGCTGTGGGTACTAGAATACTCTGGATATTGTTTTTTACAGGTATATAGATGTAATATATAGATAAAATAGGAAGAGCAATTCTTTTTCTGTTTATAAAATCAATATATATAAATATTCCAAGAAACATTAAGTTTCAAAATGACCCTTGGAATTTAGTTTTACTATTACTATCTAAAATTTATATTTACTTATATTAACAAAGAATGGGTATTTGTGTGTGTATTGATATTCTGCAGGTTAGACAGTTTGACCTATATCTAGTAATCTTATTATATATATATTGGAAGATGTGAATATGAACCTCAGAGAGCCTCCCCCCCACCTGAAAATTAAGAAAAATGTTGCTCGGGTTTACGGGACAACTTCTGAAAGTATAATAATACAAAAATAATGTTTACATCATCTTACAATTCAAAAAATTATTTTTCTAATATTAATTTTTTCTATACTTAGTTAATTAAAAAAATATTTTAAAGCATGTTTGCTGACAAGAATACAAAGTCACACAAGAATTTTGAATGAATATTGTATCACGAACAATAAAAATAAATTTAAAAAAATTGTAAGGATAACAAAGCTATTCATAAAAATCAATATTTTTTTAACAATCAGAATTACAATTGATATTAGTATAAAAAATTATGAAATATGTAAAATATTGAAATTAAATTTATGTCCTTGAGATGAAACATGATTAGCAAAGCATATTTCATGAAAGCAAATGCTATATTTACTTGACTCTGAAAAGAATCTGTAAAAGATTTAGATTTATATTTAAAATATAGGAATGAATGAAAGCGTATTCTCCAGCGTATGCTCCAGAATCATTGTTCTTACCTTTTGCTGGGTTAACAATACTCAAAATTCATGAATACTACATAAGTTGCTTAAATTGTATTCAATTCCACCAAGGTATCAGATTATCTATAAACAAAATTCACAAATACTACACATTTAAAATATACTTTTAAAATAAAGAAAAATTCTAAATATTAAAAATGATTTAGTTTAAAAATTAGGTTCTATTGTTAAAAAAGTAAGAAAAAAAAGAAGCAAAGTATACTTTTAAAAATAGATTTTAGGCAGTAGACAGAAAATAAGGGACATGCATAGTTTAAAAAAAGATTCTGAAATAGCAAAAATTATTTATGTATCAAAAGTTGTATAACTTAAAAATATTTTGCCGAAGAAACTATTAAGAGCAAGTTACATAGATATTTAATTGAAAATTTTGCAACTATTAATTCTGGCAAACCAGCTGGCTGTCAAAGTGGCTATAAAGTAAATTTAAAAAAAATGTGCTAAAATTGAAAAGCATTATTCTTATGATTTAATTACAGTTTATTCTTAAAAATGAATAAATAAATTTTGAAGAATATCTTTTACAAAACAAAATTGTTTTTATTAGCATCTTCATAATTTATTAACTTGAAATAGCATAGACATTTCTAAACCTTTAAATACTGATAATCATTTCAATTTACACAGTCCCAATATCAAATCTATGTAAAACAAATAAGAAATAAATCTCATTTTTAAGTTAAACCACTGTTAAAATTTCTACAAATTACAAATTTATATAAAAATAATACATAAATTCATTTATCTTTTTAAGCATTGAATAAAGCAAACACAATTTTAAAATGAAAAAATTTCTAAATAATTCAAACACCTAAGAATGAGAGCATTTTTTTTTAAAACTTAAATTAAGAGCTTTCAGGAAAATTTTTTGAAACTAAAGAGCAATTTAATAAATGTCTTCACAAATGAGTGGATCATCGCTTTTGTAAGAATTTAAGCAGATTAAATTTTGTTTTCTAAAAATATTTTCTCTTGGATTCAATGTTTAATAGGGAAAAAATATATAGGGGGAATACTACAAATCATACATCAAACATATTTTATTTGTTTGATGTAAAAATAGGAAACATACGATTTGTGAATAAATGTACAGCACAATGACACCAGAAGAAAATCCTAAAATAAAAATTATTTTGAAAGATGGATGCTCAAGAAAATTAAAATTAAAGCATGAAAAGACAAGTGAAGTAAAACTGTAGAACAAAAGAATAATTTATACAAAAATTGAAAAATGCAACTAAGCATTCATGACAAAGTTTTCAAAATAGTAAAAAAAAGTAGTTTCAAAATAGTAGTAAATATGTTTTTGAAGAAAAAAATGAAAAAAAAAAAAAAAAAAAAAAAAACTTAAAAAAGAAAATAACTGGAATCTTTTGCAGATGGAAGGGGGAACTCAGATTGTACAAAATATTAAAGAATAAAGTAATTATAATTTACAATTAATTTTTTTCAGTATTAACTATTAAATGCAGCTAAGGACAATACTAAATCTTACTTCAAAGTTAGGAAAAAGAATGAAATAGTTCAAAGACATCTCTAGGGAAAAATTATTTCAAATTAAGATGAAACATATATAAGCTTTGTAAAAAGTCATGAACCTAAACTAAAATAAGAACTGAATGAAAAAGAAAAGAAAAGAACGTAGCTTGGAATTTGCTATAAATTAATTACATAAAATAGGTAAAACAGAGAAGCACTTTGTACATGAAAAAGATATTATTTTTGGAAAAACAATAAATGAATAAACAAAAATCATTTTAGTAGAATAGTTAGCAACAGTTTAATACCATTGAATTGCACAAATTGTCAAATAAAAGGAATGAATCTTCCATAACAAATCATATGTACAGTATTTCAACACTTATAGAAATTTGGTGTGAATTAAAGGATAAAAAAAATTAATGCCATGATAGGAAAGAAAACATTTACACTTGAAGTGAAATACGAAGAGGAATTACTAATATATCAGTTTAAACATATGCAGGAAATATAAGAACATTTTTATAGCAATGAAGTACAATCAAACTTAATTTGATATAAAAATAATCACTAATTCAACTAAAATACAAAATAATATTAGTCTGATAGAACAACAGGTCTGATAGAACAATTTTTAAAATTATAAATTTGTCATCTACATATTATAAATATCATGATAAAAACATGATGAAACAAGTTAGTGTTTTGTAAACATCTAAATATTTCATTTCTAAACAATATTTACCCAAAATGGTATTATTAAAAGAAAATATTTAAATAAAAATAAAAATTCTCTTTGGGACACTTTCAAAAAATAAAAATTTTAGTGCAAAACTTCCTAACATGAAAAAATTTGTTTTCAGATTAGAAAAAGTAGGGGACATGTTGTTACTGTGTATCCTTCATTCCACACAACAAAAGTTCTTATATGTCACAGAATAATTTGACCAAAAGTTTTCAAAACATAACAACTAAAAAACAACTAGACTGAAGGAAAGTGAAAAAAAAATTGTCCCAAATAAGACAAATGAATATGACATATTGAGGGTATTATGAAATGCTGAATGAGGAAATTCAACAGAAAATTTAAAAGATTGTTTTGAAAACTTTCTATAAAAAATGACATAAAATGCACAACTATATAATAACTTTTTTTTTAAAAAGAATATAATCTTTAAGTTTTTATAATTGAAAAAAGAGAGAGAGAGAGATGATGTGGCTGTATCTCTTTAATTCCACAGACAATAAAAATCATTCCAAATTTCAAAAGATGTATTGCAGAAAATTTTGACTAAACACATCATAATAAAATACAATTATTATGAAGAAATTGAAATCAAATAGAAAGATGACAAAACTTAGAGTAATGAATAAAAGATATTGAGGGTAACATCACAAGTTGAATTTAGAATTACAAATGAAAGTTTTTATAGATTATTATTGATATTTGCAATAAAAATAAAATAAAATATGCAACAATATTAATCTTGGAAATGATATATTCTTTGGTGGGGAAAACAGCATTCAAAAACCAACCTCATAATAAATGAAGAGTAAACCTACCAGGACTGTGTAGGCTATGAAGAAAAAGAAAGAATCTTCATTACTACATCATGTGTAAAATATTCCTGCATATATAACAATTTGGTGAGAATAAAGAGACATTCAAAAATTTAATTCTAGGAAAAGAAAAGGAACACGAGCCATTACAGGAAATAGAAAGAGAAATTACTAATAATTTTGATAACATGAATACTTGAAATATCAGAACAATAATTTTAACGCAATGATGTAAAATTGAAATAAAATTCTTATAACAATATTCCCTGACTAGAAAATATGCAAAATAATATTAGCTTGAAAACATACACAAGTGCACAATACTAAAACTGTTTAAATGGATAAGATAGAAAAATCTGGAGCATTACAAAAAAAAAAAAAAAAAGGTGCAATCTTCTTTTTAAATCTAGAATAATAAAGTAATGATGAAAAATTTGGGTGTTTTGTACACTTATAAAATTTTCATTTTTGTAGTGTGCCTATCTTTGTGGCTGCCTATCTTTCATTCCACAGAGAATAAAAATCATTCCACATTTCAAAAGATATATAACAGAAAAATTTGACTAAACACATTATAATAAAACACAATTATTATGAAGAAGTTGAAATCAAATAGGAAGATGACAAAATTCAGAGTAATGAATAACAGATATTGAGGGTAACATCACAAGTTGAATTAGGAATTTCAAATGAACATTTTTAGAGATTATTATTGAAATTTGCAATAAAAATAAAATAAAATATGCAACCATATGAATATTGGAAATGATATATTCTCTAGGGGGGAAAACAGCAATAAAAAATCCAACCTCTTAATAATAGAAACTACTCGAACAGAGTAAACCTAGCAGGACTGCATAGGCTATAAGGAAAAAGAAAGAATCTTCATTACTACATCATGTGTAAAGTATTCCTGCATATATAACAGTTTGGTGAGCATAAAGATTTTTTTAGTGAGAATAAAGAATTTTTTTCTATCTCTAAATTTTCACCAAATTGATTTTATTTAATTTGGTGATAATTTAGAGATAGAAAAAAATTTAATTCTACCGGAAGAAAAAGAACACATGCAATTTAAGTCAAATACCAAGAGGAATTACTGATATTTTAGTGTATGTTGGAAGTATTTGAACAATTATTTTAATGCAATAAAGTACAACCGAATTAAATCGATATAAACATTAGTTATCTCTAATTAGACATAAATATAAAAATATTAAAAATTTCTTTAATGGGTCTGATAGAGTAGTCTGCAGAGTTAAAAAATTTGTGACTTCATATAATATTTAGTGTAAAACTTCCTGTCAGGGAAAAATTTGTAATTTAAAATAGCAAAAAATAGGAGATATGTGTGGCTGCGTATCTTTCATTCTTCAGAGAATAAAAAGGATTTCACATTTCAAAAGATGGAATAAATTCATTGGAATTCATTTGAAATAAATTCTGCTGTGAGTTAAAAGTTTCAATTTAGATTAACGGAATACAATGAAAGAATAGCATCATCATTTTGCAATATATTCTTCATTTTTATAGACAATTAAAACCATTTTATATACAAAGAGATCTGATATTCAACAAAATAATACAAATTTAAACTTTAAGACAATATATAATTGATAATACAAAAAGGCTGCAAAAAAGGTAACTGGCTATCTTAAGTGGAAATACTTGAGGGAAATAATACAGGCTGAGAAAGAAAGTGTAATTGAAAAATCATGGAAATTAGATTAGATATTTACAATATTTTAACTAAGTCACATGATATACACAAATATATTTTCCATTTCTTTCACAAGCATATTTTCCATTTTCTTTTGGGAAACAATGAAAATAAATTAAAATTAATAATATTACAAGAATATTTAGTTATATATCCAATATTTAGAGACATTTTGTATGAATTTACAAAAATTAAACAGTTTGGTTCAACTATAGGAAAAAATATGTTGAATGTAAACAAATACCAAAGACTAGGGTAAAAGCATATTTGATATGAAACTAAATAAAAGTATACATTTGCACATTTTTTTCTATTTGACCTGACAAAACAAACTAAAGAATTATAAATTAAGAAAATTTGTGTGAGATTTAAGCTTACTGTCATATAAAGCATAATTAAGGCATGAAGAAAATTTTTGAATATTTTGTACTTTTAATTTTCTATTTTCCCACCAAAATCTGGCTCATTCTAACATTTAGAATACATGAAATTATTACTATAAAGATAGAAATTTTGTTTATGTGAGATTCAAAAAATGGGGAAATATAATATAAAGCTTATTACCAGTTAAAAATTTCAGTTTAAACTGAAAATGAATGGAAAGAAATAGCAGGATGTCCTTCATAGGACAGAGAATGACAACCAAACTATTTTTAAGGAGCTCTTACATTAAACTGAATAACCTGAGAGAAAATTATATAATGAACAATAACTGATATAGATAAGCTACTGAAGAGAAAATTGTCTCACTTTAAAATAAAGAATAATAGAAATGGAGTCAAATACCATAGGTTCAAAGCAATAATTGAATTGAAAATTATTTCTGATATTTGGCATTAAATAAAATGCATTAAAAAAGTCAATTACAGTACCCATGAAAAGAATTATTTGAAGGTAATAAACAAAAGTAAATCAACTTCGCAATTTTACAGGTACTTTTGTACTAGAGTAAGATTTAAATGTTTGTTCACACTGTGGATAAAATATAATAATCATCATTTGCAAATCAGGCTCTCAGTTTTCCCACAATTATCTTCCCACATTTGTTTTTAAATTTAGATGTGATATAATTTAATTCGATAGTAAGAAAAAGAGCATGAATGTTTCATGCTAATTCTAAAATCAAATCACTCCTTATACAGATGAACCATATGTCAATTTGCATAGAGACAATTTTTATTACAAGAGAACAAATAATTTAATTTGAAATAAATACTAAATATGATTGGACATAAAAAATACAACAAATGCCATATAAAGACAAATTAAATTTGAACTAATATAGAAATATTATTTGCACACAAATTTTTGAAGGGTCTAATGGGGAAAAAAATAGCAGAAACATAAATTTTGAAAATTTGTTTCAAATCTAACCTTAATGTCATAAAATACAATCAAGGTTCAAAGAAAATTCTAAGCAATTTTTATTGTTACATATTTCTAATATTTGTTCCAAAATTTGGCTGAAAGGAACATTATGGAGATATTAAAACAAAGCTAAAAAAAAATTGAGGTTAATTTTGATGCATGGTAAAACATAGAATAAAGGTTACTGTCACTTAAATTTTAATGCATATTGGAAACAATTGGAAGAATAAAATTGCAGAAATGTTTTAACAGGATATTCTTCACAAGACAAATGATGAAAATTATATTTTCAAAGCTCTTATATTAAACAAAATAATTTGAAAGGAAATTATGCATTAAATAATAATTCAAGTCACAAATAAGCATATGAAAAGAAAATTGCCCTACTTGAAAGTAAATAATATTAGAACTGGAGGCAAATATGACAGGTTCAAAGAGATAGTTGAAATGGAGATTTTTGGAAATTATTTCTTATATTTGGTGATAGGTAAAATTCATCAAATAGTAGTCATAAAAAATACTCATGAAAAGAAATCTTTCAAGGAGAATAAAAGAAACAAATGAAAATTTATAACGTTAGGCGACTATATCACAGCAGTGAAAAACCAGTATGTTTGTTCCTGCTATAAATAAAATTAAATAATCATTATTTACAAATCATGTTTCATGTATGTATTCCAATATTTATAGCATTATTGTATGAATTTATAGACAATATGCAATTGAATTCAGTGATGGGAAAAACAACATGTATGTGAAATGTCAATTGTAAAATCCAAGACATTTTCTATTCAGATAAAACAGAATATAATAGTAATTACATAATTATAGAGAGTATAATTTATAAATAATAATAAATAAAGATAAATATATGTGGAAAGAAAAATTAAATATGTGCATTAATTAAATACACAGCAAATGCTCCAGATTATTACAAAATTTTATTAGATTTGAAATTACACAGAAGCATGATTTTCACAAAATATTTTTGTTGTGTCTGATGAAACAACTTGAAGAAACATAAATTATGAGGATTTGCCAGAAATCTAATTTCAATGTCACTTAAAACATAACTAAGACAAGAAGAAAATTCTTAGTGTTCTGAAATTCTGTAAACTTTTGATTCCTTTTAAAAATGTACCTTATAGAAATATAAAGAATATATGTAACTATTGAAATAAAACTAAAAATTCTATGTGGATGAAATTCAGCACACGGAAAAATAATCTGACTGTCAATACATAATAAGAATTAATATGACTGACAATTAAGAATTTCAGTTTCAATGTGGGAAAAAAAAGTAGAAATTTTTTTACAAGATATCATTCATATGATAGAGAATGAAAAAAAAAAGTATTATTTTGAAAGGGCACTGAAATAAACAGAATAATCTAAAAGAACTGTATACTGAATAATAATTCATGTAACAAATAAGCTACCAAAAAGAAAATTGCCTCATTTCATAATAAACAATGAAAGAATTCAAATCAGATGGATTCAGGAAGGATTTTGAATTCAAAAATCAAATACAATGTTTTTAATTATTGTAATTATTGGTTATCAATACAAATAAAATGTATTAAATAGTCAATTTTATTTTTCAATACAAAAACACATTCAAAGACGAAAATAATAAACAAACTTTTGTAATATTATGAGAATCCTTAGTAGCCATGTAAGACCATGATGATTTTCATATTATGAATCAAATAAAATAAATCATGTTTATTTTATTTTAAAAATTACAGTAATCTTGTCAGAACAAGCAAATTATATATAGCTAAATTCAATGATAGAAAAAAAAAAACCCTTTATATTCAATGTCAATTCTAGAATCAAATTATTCCTAATTAAGATGAATCTTCTGTGTGCTACATAGATGTCATAATTTTTATTTCAATATAATAAAGGTGAATATAAGTCAAAATAATGACTAGATATAAAAAAATACTACAGATAGTTAAAGAGGTATATTAGATTTGTATTTATGTAGAGCTGCCATTTATCTAAAAAAATTAGTTGAATATATACAAAGAGGGAGAGAGAAGAGACAGAGAAATAGAAGTGATAAACATTTATCACAAATCTATCTTAATGTCATGTAAAAATTAAGGCACACAAAAAATTCTTAATATTTAATGCTATAATTTTTTTTTCTGTTCAGAAATTTGGCAAAAGAAAAAAACCCCAGAAAGTGTAAAATAAAGTAAAACATTCTGTTTTGAAGAGTCCTCATATGAGCCAAATTCTAGAGGAAAAGTAACTGTCATTAAATAATTTTAACTGAAATTGATGAAAAATTTTTTATTGGTAGGCATTCTACATTCCTAAAAGAATCAAAGCCTTTCTTTTTTGAAGAGTTTTTCAACAAAATATATTAAACAAAAACTACACAATTAATAAAATATTTTATCAGGGAAAAAAAGCCAATTTAAAGAAAATTATGAAAGCCAGTTTCAATTTAGAATATAACTAATAAAAACATGGCAGATTCTAAAAAGAAGTCCAATTAAAAATTCATGTACTTTATTTCTCATCTTAGAATTTTAAAAAAATGATGAATTAGCGCTCTTGTTGTAAATGAAAAGAAATGTTAAAAAATATATAAAGAACAAAAATTAATCCATCTTATTTAAGTGATCAGAAAATTACTTTTTGTGAGGGTAACAATTGTGTTTTGATGAAAAACAAGGTGAAGGAGGGAGGGGGATGTATCAATGCAAAGGTTACCAATTTTATGAGATACCAGGAAGACAAACAACATTGAACTCAGATCATTTTTGAAATGAAATATCATGAAAGGGGAAAAAGGTAATGGAATAGCCTAAATGCCTTAGATACTTACTGGGGGGTACTTACTGAATCACTAATGATGACTTTTTGGAAAAAAAATTATATTATCTCTCAGGTACCTGTTACTCTTGCTATGATACAGCTGGGTAAAGGATGACATACTATAACTGATGTCTATAAAGGAAAATAGAAACAATGAGTAAAACATTCTTACAATATTTTTACTGAAAGAAAAAAAAAAACTGCTTATAAAAATCAATTAAAAATTAATATTTAGGAATATATAATTCCCTTTTAAAGTCAAATTTGGACAATTTAGATAATAATTAACCACATGCTTAAGAGTAAAACAAAATTTATTAAGTAATGATATAAATATGAAAGAGATATGAAATAGCATATAAAATTTGTGTATAATGAAACTTATCATGCATGTTTTGTTTTTACATTGAAAATTCTTTTAGGAGTAGTGTCATAAAGATGAAATGTGTTTTTAGTGAATTGATGGAAAAGAGAAACAAATCCATTCTTAATATTAGCAATTAAAACGTTTTTAAGTATTTAATTTATGAAATTATACTAATTTTTGATCACTGTGGAGAAAAAAAAATATTGTTAAATGAATGAGTGATGAAATTCTGTAACTTGAAACTTGAAAGATATAATGTATTGGGGGGATTTATAGCTACAATGGTTGTCATCCCCGGTTTCCAGATGATAAGAGTTAAAAAATCTTGTCAATAAACAAGAAATCATAGTCACAACAAACAAATTGGAGTTTCACTCAGTTAACAGTTAAAAGCAGTTCCGCTGGTGCACTTAAGTACATATTCGGGAGTTCCAAAGAAGAGAAGATGTAATATAAAATGGAGCGTTCCCGCAACACAGAGTGGTGAAAAATGGGACGGATCACAAAACAAGGTCACAACTGGATGTGGTCGAAAAACTTAGCAGATGTTGAAGTGTTCATCACTTAAAGAGAAGTTTATAGATTGGTCTTGTTTGCAGTTATTTTGCCCAACACGTTTTTAAAGGAGATATCTTGTTTATCCAGCTGGAGGAAAGTCCACAATTTGTCTCTATAGTATGATTATTTTTTGCATGAGAGAAGTATGTGTTCAATATCATTGATGCTGTTACACTAATGATAAAGGGGATCACTATGAAGGTTAAAACGATTTAACAATACTGGCGTTATAATGGTTTTCCTGATTAGTCTGGCCAAAACAACATCATCCCTTCGATTTTTTGACCAGAAAGATAGTGCTGCAATGCTAGGGATGTCTCTCAGCGAGAGGAAATATTTACTATTTCTATAATTGCTGCTTGTGATCTGATGCGATGCTTTCATTAGGTTCGAAATTATATCATCAGGAGAGATCCATTCAATCCATGGTATATTGCCTGTAACTTCTTTGGCTGAACGGTCCGCAAGCTCGTTAAAGATTATATTTGAATGACCAGGTACCCACAGTAAGAATATGTTTTGGTTTAGTTTTGTTAGTTTCACGTTTAGATGCAATACGTTGGATAATTTTGGGCGATTGCAGAGTAATATTCTTCAAAGATGTGAGCGCTGAGTAACTGTCTGTAAGAATCAAAAAATCTTTTCCAGGGACTAGAGAGCATCCAGTGCTTCAGCAATGGCTAAACTTTCAGCATTAAAAATGGAATTGACAGGATGGACTCGAAACATGAATTTTTGCTTAGAAGAAAAACCAGCTATTGAAGTGTGCTGGGGATTTTTGGATGCATCTGTAGCAATGATAAAATGATCAGGAAAGTAATTGTGAATACATTCGTAAAAATTATTAATTTCAGTAAGGAGTAGAATTTTATTTTGAAATTTAAAATCCATAAGAAAAATTTCAAAATGATTAGAGTCAGTCGTTGGGATTTCAGGTAAGGTCATAATTTGGTTGGTAGAAGCGTTTAAGTTCTTGAAAATAAGCGAAATGGATTTTTTTTGTCTCTGGCAGTTAATTGAATTTTTCGGTTATTGTGGGAGTGCTATGTTAGAAGTGGAGAATGTTAAGTGTTTGCTGTGTGCTTAATAAAAGTTTGGGAAGCAAGTCGCTTGATTTTTTCAGAAAGAGTTTCCTGAGAAGCAATTTTCAGAAGAACAACCTTCGGAGCTCATTTTGGGAGACCTAAAGCAATTCTTCACTTCATGCATTCAACACTTCATGCATTGACGGGTTTTGTACATAAACTTCTGGATTTTTTGGTTTGTAAACCAAATTTTAACTGATTCAGGTAAAGTGGTGCCAAGTATTGTGACGAGGACAGGGGAAGATTCTCGGGTTGAGTTGGATTTTGTAAATCTTCTCATCTCAACAATTTCAACTTCATTATTTGAGTTATTTCGTCATCTAGTTCTTCGAGCGAGGTTTGCACTGGTATATTAAATAGTAAGAATCTTTCCGTAACATTTTCCCAAATAACACCGGTAGAAACGAGGATGTCCAATATTTTATCTAGGCTTAAGATTTGGGCAGCACAAACGGGATCCGATGTATTAAATATTAATTTTCCTTGCCAAGTAAATTTTAGGTTTGAAATATTACTATGTCTATTTACTTGCTGTTTAATTATAAGCTTGTATGAGAAAAAAAATCATTATAGGAATTTTGGATGCAGAATCTTTATTGGACACAGTTATAATGATAGATTCATATTGTCTTTGGCCTATGCGAATTAAAAGCTCATTGGTGGGTTTACCACTCTTGAAATACTTCGTATTAGCTGACTGATATATCTTGAATTTTAATAGTTCCTGAGTTATGGAAGATTCATTTTCGGCGGGAGAGTCGGAAACGATAAAAGTTGAATTACTCAGTTTTAAAGATTCATTTTGCAGCTCTTGAATGAATAAATGTAAGCACTAGAAATGAAGGCAAAAAAGCTTACCAAATGTCCAGAAGTCAACAAAATTGCCGACAACCCAACAAAATAAATATTCGACAGAATGCATTCATTAAAGTAGCTATTGATTTCAATCAAATATATATTTTTATTTTGGAATTTAAAATCCGTGAGAAACATTTGAAAGTAATTTGAGCTAGTTATTGGGTTTTCTGGCAAAGTGATAATTTGGTTGGTAGAGGCATTAAAGTTTTAATTTTTCTCAATAGGCATTAAAGTTTTAATTTAAATTTTCAATAAAATTTTTATAAAGAAATCTTAATAAAACGATAATTAAACTGATTATTCATAGAATATTCATGTATTTGGTGAATTACATTTCACATTTCACTGACAGTTTGCGGGAAAATCGCGACATTCACAGGCGCAGTAACAGGGGTTAAGCAGAAATGGTCCTATAGCTGATCGCATAGCATATTTACAACCATATACATAATGTAATCAGCCTTGGAAATAGAGCTTAAGGCAACTGGCCATGGGGCCGGGTCTTTAAACCCCTTTCCCAAGTTCGAATTCCTTTCCCTCAAGATAAAATTTCCATTAGTATTATACATTCCCTATAAAATTCCGTTTCTATTGTGTCGTATTTCATAGAATCAGGTGATTTCGCCTGGATGTTAAAATCAGTGTTGGCGATAATCAGTTCTCTAAACCACGTTGTGTCGATTCCAGGATATATGGAATGAGTAAGTTTAATTTCATTCATGAGTTATACTCGACCAAATCGGATTACTTTTCTAAGCATTTTATAAATTTTTTTATAAGTTTTGCCATATCAATTTACCAATCAGTAAGTCTGACCTATATAGAGAATTTAATACAGAGAAGAGCTATACGACGAAATTTTTAGGAATAAAGCAAATTATTTAGCAACGTAATATTATCGCATCTATTACATTGGAAAGTAATACTTATAAGGTATCGACTTATAAACATGATTTTTACGTATAGGTGTTAATCAACACCTGTATATCTCTTTCTAAGTAAATTATAACTAGTTTTATTCTTCCGATTTACATTTTTAAACCATGAAGTTCACATTGCAATGACCAAGCTTTGAAAGAGCTAATCTCATTGCTTCACCAATCATTTAGGAAAGTGTTAAATTTCAAATAATTTTGAATTAATATATGTTGTTGTTACTTATGGCACTTGCCATGGGCAAGCCCCCGCTGATTATATCAGCAGATTTTAAGCCGAAAAGAGCGGCTCTTGTTTCAAGTAGCTCCAACTAGGGCCAAGAGTACGACTTAGCTACACACTCATCAGAGTCGCTTGCACAGCCCCTTTTTACAGAAGGGCACAGTCACACATCTCACAGAAAGCACACAGAAGAACAACCATGTCCGAACCGGGAATCGAACCCATGACTTCCAGAACATGAGGAAGACGTGCTACCTCTGCTCCAGAAAGCCGGCGGAATTATTATATCCCGTATATAATGTATTATATTTCAAAATAATCACAGTGCAGGTTTTTATTCGAATTTTCTATATCCCGTAAACGGAGACTGTAGTCAAAATGATTCCGCGTTGTTCGTTAGCTTTGATTATCACGTGGTTTTTTACAAAAATGCAGTCATCTCTACAGTACCTTCAAGTTGTTTTTTTAGTAGTGTATTGTCAAAAGTCTTAAATAGGAACACCAGTGTATAACCGAGTTATTCTTTCTCAAAGTTTTTGTTGTTATTTATGGAGTCAATATCTTCACGTTTCTGAAACTGGGATTAGAAAAATATATATAAAGCACCAATCAATTTATTTGATATTTTGCATTGAAATTCACTTCTTTTGTCTAAAATATCTTATCGTTATTTAAATAGGAATAAATAATACTCAAGCAGGAACTTCCAGGGAAAAAAAATTCGACCATGTGATCCAGATTTTGATAAAACTTTAATTTAATGGTTTGAAGAAAGCGAAGTTGGATGATGATTCTGATATTAGCTATGCAGAAACGATTATAAACAACCATAAAGAAAAAAAAACATTTCTTTTTATTTTCATAATGTTTGACGCATTTTAAATTAAACATTGTTAATTAATCGATTTTTCCGATTAATTTTGAAAAAATTTCGAATTAAAATAATAGAGAACAAAGAAAATTAGAAATTTCTAATCTGTATTGCATTTCCCCAACTGATGTAGAAAGTTCACACATTTTGCGTTGCCAAAATTGGCTTTGAATCCTCAACTGGTGCTAAAAATTCAATGCTTGTATAATTTTTTGATACATTATTTATAGTAATTGTATTTGTCAGAGGGTTAGTCTGGTTGGTAGGGGCGTTGGATTCACATCCTTTGGACTGCAAGTTTGAACCTGCCGGCCGAGGATTCTTCGTGTGTGCTGGACGTTAAATCTGATGTGGCCACAAAGTTTTCAGTGTGGAGAGTAAAGCCATTAGGGGCGAAAGGTCATCGTTCTCTGTGTCAAATCTAAATTCAGATCTGTGGATGACTGAATGAAATGCATTAATGACCCGTAAAAAGGGTTTGCGACGTATGTGAGCTAAAAGTCAGACTTCTGCTCTAGTCTTTTCAGGGGTACATACCCTCAGAAGCTACTGCACCCCTCTTTTCATTGTAAAGCAAAACACTAGAACAACAACAATTGTAATTACATAATAAAAATGAATTAAAATTATTTTTTTCCTAATAACCTAAGTAGGAATTGATTTAAAAAAATGTTCTTCATATGACTAGTTTTCTTTTCAACACTGAAGGAACTTGATGCCCTGGTGATAAAGTTTGACTTATCATCTCTGTTATATCAAAATGTCACACGTCAGTTTTTCAAAGGCATTTTATTAATAAGAAGCACTCCAATTGGTTAGCTATAACTTGTCTCATGTTATATGCGATTTATGATTGTTATACGCGACCATAATTTACCGCAAGTCTTTAATGGTTTCAGCGGTTACATCAAAATACTAAAAGTTCAAAGGAACGTGATTTTTGACTTAAGGCACTTTGATTAAAAAAAACACGACATTGATCTGAGAAAGGCGGATTCAAGACCCAACATCGCAGAATATATGTTGTTGTTGTTACTTATGGCACTTGTGATGTACAAGCCCCCTGCTGATACAGCAGCATATTTAAGACGAAAGGAGCGCCTCTTGTTTTTTGAAGTAGCGCCAACTAGGGCCAAGCGCACGACTTAGCTACACACTCACCACATTTGCTTGCACATCCCCTTTTTACGGGGGGGACAGTCACACATCTCACAGATAGCGCACAGAAGAGCAACCATGCCCAAACTAGGACTCGAACCCGGGACTCCCAGAACACGAGGAAGACGCGCTACCTCTGTGCCATAAAGCCGTCACGCAGCATATCTATCGTGTCTATAGATACGGCACATTTCAAATCTGCCTGCCCTAGTGTTGCCCGAGCATGGAAGCTCGTAGAAGGAGGTGCTGGTAATCTTTTAAAAGTTATTTCCTTAATTTGATTGTTTTTTCATAGATGCATGCATTGATTGCAAACACGGAAATGTTGGACGTTCGCATTTGTAAAAGATTTTTCAGCACTGTAAGTAAAATTAATTTTAAAAACTATTTGAAAAATACTAGATAGATAAATCTTTTTCTTATTTCTTGATATTTTTTGACTTATCTTGTTATTAAATATTTTCTTCTGTTATCAGAACACGAATAAATAAATTACGGTTTTCCTCATTCTATATTTTGTATTCGATGTAATTCTCTTTCAGAAGTTTCATTTTTTATTTAGCATATTTTTTCATGGTTCTTTTATCTCTCCTTTAAATTAGTCATAATTCCCCATCTTAACCCCTTAAGCGGTTTGCCCATACGCCGTGCGTACATCGAATAATCTCATTTTTACTCTTTCAAACAACAATTAAGCTATTCATAATTGTTATATTGCTATACAATTATACATAGAATGAATAAATATCTGAAGTGTTCTGTATAAATTCTTAAATGAATCGAAATGACAAAGTATTCCAAGATTGGAGAGTGCATCTAATTTCGGAGCAAAAGAAATATACCTGTGAAAGGGTTAACCCTTTGCCGCCCGATGTCGAGTGTGACTCGACATTCAAGAGTATGCATCATTTTGACGTTTTATTTATTTATTTTTCAAATTTAATTGTTAAAAATGCCTGCATAATGGTTAATAGATCTAGATTAATTTTTTCAAAGAAATTCAACTTAAAAGAATTATATATATTTATTTTTCATAGCAATAAATAAATCTTTGTATTAGGTGAATACTTTTGCATCTAATTATTTTTCGGACTGCAAAATAATTAGATGATAAACTGCAAAATAATTAGGACTGCAGAATAATTAGATTTCGGACTGCTAAAATAGTTAGGACTAGACTTTAAAAATATCTTTTTGATTGCAAATTGTTCAATCGAGTTCTTAAATATAAAGTAAATATTAATAAATAAATAACTGCGTTAAGCATCTTTTTTCGTTTGATCTAATTATGTAAATGCAGGAAATTAGATTCATATTTTCATTTAGCAGCGATCAAATGATTCGTTTTAATAACAAATTTGAACAGGTAGGAATTTTCTACAGGTAGTTTCTACATTAATTTTCTACAGGTAGATGAGCATTAGTTATCACAGAAAGATATTCTAGCAAAATTTCGATCATGGAATTAAAAAAATTATATTAAAAAAGGAATATATTCCATAAGCTTTGGATCCAAATTCCTCTTCCAATCCTTTCCTGAGCGAGCATATTTTAAATCATTCTCTGCCCTGATTTTAATGCAATTATAAGAGTTGCTGCTAACTAAAATGACTCTCTGCATTGAATCGTAAAGTGAATATAGCGTGTCTTGCAAAATTTACTCGTCTTGGTCCCTCCAGGCAGATAGTCCACCCTTATACACACGGTTTAGTTTAGATTACTTAAGTTATATTAATGTTCCATTTCAAGAAACACGAGGAGTACTTCGAGGCGGGCTCTGTAATTTTAAACTGCGATGAGTTGATGAAATACTTACATCAAAATTTACCCCAAATTGCAAAGCATACATAAATGCTCCCGGCATATCCAATCAGTAAAATGTATTATTTGAACTACCTTATTTTAATTCCATGATTTACAGCTGAACGAATTAGTTTATAGACGAAAGACAACTGATTAAACAACTCGGATGTCTTAGGTAAAGCAAATTGCCAACAATTAATTTCTAAAAGCATGCTATTAAATCAATTTGATTTAATCAAGTCAGATTTAATAAATTTGGAATGACTGCTTTAAAAGTTCAGAATGTTTTTGATAAGCATTTAAATATATAATTACGCAGTAGTCGTCGAAAAAAAAAACTTACATTTTATACATTGTCGACGATAATCTTTAGTATTATGCTACTTATGTTGTAAAACAAAACCCTTTTCGAAAGATTTTTGGGATAGAAATTAAATTTATACATATGCCAGGTGCCAGAAATATATGTGCTAAGGTTTCACCTGCCTCCAAACAAGAGATATAAAAAAACAATTTTTTAAAATCAATTCCTACTTAGGTTAACAAAGAAATTTTTTATTTTGGTTACTTTTTTATTAAATAATTATAATTAATATAAATATGCATATAAATAGGATAGAATCACAACACTAAGCGGCAAAATAGAAAGTGAATCTCCTGGCAATTTTCCATTCTCCTTTTTATATATGGTGTTCGAACTCGCAGCCTAAGGGATGCGAATCCAACGTCATACCAACCAGGCTATTCTGGCCTGGCAAATACATTTACTATAAATAATTGATCAAAAAACTATACTAGCGTAAAATTTTCAACGCCAACTGAGGATTCAAAGCCAATTATGACAACGCGAAATGCGTGATTTTTCTACACAAGTTTGGGTACGAAATACAGATTAGAAATTTCTAATTTTCTTTATTCTATATTATTTTAATTCGAAAGTACTTCAAAATGAATCGGAAAAATCGATTAATTAACAATGTTTAATTTTAAATGCATCAAATATTATGAAAATAAACAGAATTGTTTAAAATAATCGGCCGAAAACCTGTTAATCCTAACTTCATTAGTGTGAGGAAAAAACAAACTGAATTCGTTACTTATTTGGCGTCGGAGAAATGAAGATTTTTAGCAAGAAAGTTAGCTTTTAATTAATTAATAAAAAATAATGAATTAATATTTGACAAAAAACTGCATTAACATCAAATGTCATTCAATACAATTTTTAAAAAATTTACTTGAACTTGATTGGATGAATAGAAAGTATTTTATTAACGATTAAAAATTAAACTATATATCTATATCTATATATCTATATCTATCTATCTATCTATCTATC
>JAOUZG010040121.1:2667822-2689585 GCA_026289955.1 Argiope argentata
AGAGAGAGAGAGAGAGAGAGAGAGAGAGAGAGAGAGAGAGAGAGAGAGAGAGAGAGAGAGAGAGAGAGAGAGAGAGAGCTAATAGTAGGAATTGAAAAATAAGACAGATATAAACGTTGCATGAAATAGAAGACATAAAAAAGTTTCAAATCATTCGATACTTCCATTAGCCATATTATTTGTGAAAAAAAATAATTTTAAACACTATGTCTTTGGTAAAGTAAATTGCCAACAATTTTTCTCTAAAAGGTATACGATGTTACAAGTCAGATTAAACTGATTTGGAATGACTATTAAAAAAGCGCAGAATGTGTTTGATAAGCATTTACACATATAATTACACTATAATTTCAAAAAAATAAAAAAAGAAATTATTTCTATACAATTCCAAAGATTTTTTTTAGTGTTATGCTACTTATCTTGTAGAGCACGGCAATTTTTTTTTTAAAAAAATGTTATGGAATTGAACTGAAACATATGCAAATTGCAAGAAATGTATCGTCAAGCTTTCACTTGCCTAAAAAAAAGACCGATGTAAAAGATGCATGAAATTGAAAAGATGTAAAAGTTTCAAATCATTCGATAATTCCATTAGTTTTTACTTGAAACCATATTATTTGTGAAAAAATACACTTTTTCGGACTGAAATTGGAGACCCATAATTTCCTGAGCAATATGTCATATGAAGAACGAAAAGGAGATGGAAAAAGAATACATTTTGTTTTCGTTGCCGAACTATTGCGGGTTCATTTGATAAATCGCGTCAAAATAAGAGTGATAGTGTTGTTTGTCGTACCAAGTCGCCCATTCGATCTATTCTACGCCTCTTCTCGGCACTCCTATGTTTTATAAGTTTTTTTTTTTTTTTCAAATAAATGATTGTTCTTTCTTGTATCATCTCGATGGGGTTTTTTTTTGTTGAAAAATCTGTTTTCTACTGAATCGTTTCTGGGTTTCTGACAGGTTCTGAATAAATAGGTTCCCTTTTTGTGATTTGAGATATAGAGAATGATCTGAATTTTCTTGTTTAAAAATACGAATTCAAAATGTATTGCTAATAATAAAGACTCGAGCGAAGCGTTTAAAGCTTTGATAAAATCAACATGATATAGTGATATTTATTTGAAATGAACAACTAACCCAGATTGAGATCTAATGGATAAATTAAAAAAAATTAACAACTTTTGTAACACCCCCCCCAAAAAAAACACGTTTTTATTTTCTTATTACTATAGTTTTTTATAGTCATCAAAGCATACACTCGAGTCTAAGAAAAAAAACCTGCATTTTCAAAATTATTTTTGTCATAATGTATGTGAATACTATAAATTAAACACCAACTAGGTGAAAAAAAAAACGCGCACACACAAAAAAACAAAAACGTCTTTATTTTCTTATTACCATGGTTTTTTTATAGTCATCAAAGCATATACTTGAGTCTAAGAAAAAAATCCCGTATTTTTAAAATTATTTTTGTCATAGTGTATGTGAATACAATAAGTTAAACACCAACTAAGTGAAAAAACACAAACGTCTTTATTTTCTTATTACCATAGTTTTTTACAGCCATCAAAGCGTATACTTGAGTCTAAGAAAAAAAATCTTGTATTTTTAAAATTATTTTTGGCGTATTGTATGTGAATACTATAAATTAAACACCAACTAGGTGAAAAAAACGCACACACACAAAAACACACACACACAAACGTCTTTATTTTCTTATTATCATGGTTTTTTATAGTCATCAAAGCATATAATTGAGTCTCAGAAAAAAATCCCATATTTTTAAAATTATTTTTGTCATAGTGTATGTGAATACTATAAGTTAAACACCAACTAAGTGAAAAAAAAAACACAAACGTATTTATTATATCATTAGCATAATTTTTATAGCCATCAAAGTATATACTGAAGTCTAAGAAAAAAAAATCTCGTATTTTTAAAATTATTTTTGGCGTAATGTATGTGAATACTATAAATTAAACACCAGCTAGGTGATTGAAATTTGATATAAGCTTTTTTACACCAAAACTGTAAATTTGTAGGAAACTTTAGACGGAATTCGTAAATGGGAAGATTGTTTGTATATCTGTTCATGAGTATAGGCATAATATAACAAAAAAAATGCAACGAGATTGATAAAGAAAATTTATTGTATGCGTCTACTTTGTAGTATTAGAATCATATAAAATTTTAACCCAAGTCGAGAAAAGGATGACTGTTTTACAAGTTAGTTATTCGTTTGCATTTGAAAACGAATATTCAAAAACATAAGGAAGCTATATAAATAAAATACATCACAATTTTCATCTATAATGACATAATATGCATGAACTATCTTGAAATAGCCCGAATTTTTTCTTCATATTCCATATTTTTATTACGAATTTGTTTTGCTTATTACGTTTTTGGTACAACCTGGAATAAATAAGCCGTGTTACAACAGGATTAGATGCTTATGAATTATTCACTGGAGTTGGTAAGATATGAGAAGAAATGCAATCAAGGTAGTTGGTTTAAAAACAATCCTGGATGTGAAAAGATAACTCTATGAAATTTCATATCGTCTAAAACAAAGAAAATAAGTTTCGAAAGAAGTTAGATTTGCTGTTTAGTAAGATCGTGAAATAAAAGATCTTGTAAAAAAATTGATATTTCTCGACTAATCAAACATTCAAAAAGAAAAAAAACTCTAAATTTAATAAATTATCGGATTATAATACATGATAAAAATGAACTGTTTTTATTCTTATATTACCCGGAATTAAGCTCTCCCCCCAAAAAAAAGACGACAGAAAATAAGATAAAAAGTACGATAATTTAAGTTGCTATTAAACATAATATGCTGATTAAAGGAAGTTGGTAGTGTTAAAGAAGAAATGTAATTAGTTTATTAAAATAATCCTGGATGTGAAGTAAGAACTCAACAAAATTTAATTTCTTCTAGAAAAGAGAAATGACGTTTCGAAAGAGGTTATATTTAAAACATAGTAAAATCATGAAACTAAATATATTTTTAAAAAATTCATGTTTCTCGACTAAGCAAGGGTTCCTCCCCCCTAAAAATACACCTTTATCAACTCTTTCAAAATTATCAGATTACTCTACTTGAAAAAAATGAACCTTATATATATTCATATTATCCGAAATTCAACTGCAAGACAGAAAAAAGTTAATTATTTTCAAAACTGAAAGAAAACAACTAAAAAAATGAGACATAAGACAAGATAATTTACTTTGTTACTAAACATAATTTACATTTCGAATTTGGATTGATAAAAATAAAACATAATTATAATAGGTATAATTAATAAAAAGCACTAATTGATAATTTGCGTGGGAAAGAAAATTTTCATCGAATGTTTTTTTTTTTTTGTTTTTTAGCACTTTATTTTTTAATAATTTATTTAATTTTTTTGACATTCGTTCTTTACCTTTTCCATTGCGGTGATCTTATGTAATAAATGCAAATACATGTTTAGCTGATTATGAAATTCTTTTCAAAATTTCAAACGATTAGAAAAAAATGAAATAAATTAACGAAGCATTTTATTTTATCTGAAAACTTATGAAGGGGAAAGAAAGGGGAAAGCTGAGCATTTCAAATATTCCCCGCCTCCCATGAAATTGTCTTTGTTTAGCCGTTCAACAATTCCTTAATGATGCCATTCATTTAATTTTAATTGTTTTCCCAACTTTGATGAGCTTGTCATTAGGAAATTCTTTTTTGCCTGTAAAAATGTTAATATTTAACCTTGTTGTTTAATTCTAATATCCGACATGATACATATATTTAAGTACTTCCATTTTGATGCTCTAATTTGAATATTTTATCCATTTATTCATTTAATAAAACAATAGTTATATTTTCGATTTGAAATAGATTTTTTTCTGCAATTTTAACTTGACCCAGTACCGATGGAAGGGGTTTCCCCGAAATACATACTCTCTTATAAACATACTTGTATTATTAACCGCCGGTCACTGGCGAACAATAGTTACAACAGAACTTATTAGTATGAAATCATTGGTAAATTTTTGGCGATTGATACGGTTCTTATATACAAGAAGACGGAATGTATATTTTGGACTTTTCTTCCCTATATATCGAAACAAAATTTGGGATACAACGACAGTTGCAGTCACAAGATAACAAGCCGAATTTAATATTTTTGAATCATTGGTTTTTTAATATCTCATGTTTACATACTTTTAAAAGCACATACCGAAAAATAACCTTGAACTCTGACAAATTTTAAAAAATATTTGTCAAAGACTTTAGCTGCTTAAACACCGGCGTCTTGGTACAGAGGTAGCGCGTCTCCCCCTTGATCTGGCCTACTGGTTTCGAGTCCCGGTTAGGGACATGGTTGTCCTTCTGTGTGCTATCTGTGAGGTATATGTAAGTGCCCCCCTATAAAAAGGGGATGTGCAAGCGAATGTAATGAGTGTGTACCTAAGTCGTACTCTTGGCGCTAGTTGGGACTACTTCGAAAACAAGAGACGCTCATTCGGCTTAAAATCGCTGACGGACATTAGAGTGCTTGTCCATGGCAAATGCCATCAGCAGCAACAACAAACATCAGATTCTAAAACTGTGAATTAAATTTTGTTTATCAAAATTGTTATTTTTTAAAATTATTTCAATTATATGCATCTAAATGGTCTGAATAAAAAAATGATAATCCCTTCACGTTACAGATTTCGAATTTGATAAATTCCTGTATTCCTTTGGATATGGGTACTAAATTTTATCCATCTAGCTCCCTCCGATTTATAATTATCGTGTTCACGTGTATTCGGACAAATGAACATACAGATTTGCTCAAAATTTGACAGAAATCTACCCATTTTGATGTAAAGTCCATATACCGAATTACATCTATCTAGTTCAAAGCGTTTTTGAGTTTCCACGGAGAGAGAAATTTTCAAAAACGTGTTAATCAGACTCAGAGAATTCTGAAATTTTGAACTGAAATTTCTGATAGTTTCGAGCTCGAATTTTTCGAGATTGCAATACTTGATGTATTTCGTATTAAAAATTAATTATTTCGTCAATTAAAATTGAGACGTTTACAGTTAAATGAATTTAATAAAAATTTTAAAATAAAATACAATTTTTAAAAATGTATTTTTTCTTACTTTATTTCTCTTTTTTTTTTTGTAAGTAAATTTATATGGTACAGAGTGAAAAATTAAAAAAATTTTTTTTGAGTTAGTAACTAGGCTAAGTTATATTGTTTTTTAGTGCATAATTATTAGGCTTGCACTGAAAAAAAACATTTAAAGGTGAGCTCCATCATTAAAATTTGATCTGTGTTTAAACTAAAAACAGACGAAGGAATCACTCATTTACAAAACCATTTGTGTTATTTCGTTCGTCAGAAAAAAACTCAATTGCCGACAAGGAAAAATTAACACACCACGAAATAAATTAAAATTCTGGCCATTTTTTAAAAATATTTGTTAAATAAATTGCCAAATAACTCGAAAATTCGTTACATTTTTTGAAATTAGAACCGAGAAAACATGTAACTATACTTAAATTTAAAAATGAAACTTTCTAGCGGATCTTCGTGAAGGAATCAACATTACTAGATACATGTAATGAGTACTCTTTCTTGAATAGTCAAAAGACTTAAATGATGATTTCCTTGAGAAAAGAAACATAATAACTACAGATGGCAATTAAATGTATGTAAACATATTCGGCAATTAAATGTACTTAATACACGATTAGAAAATATTGAAATGTATTTAAATTCACTAGCAGGAAATGGAAAAGAAATAAATAATGTTGTTTTTAAAAACACGTAGTTTTTCTCCAGAGATTATTTTTGAAATGAACAATCATAGCAGATCATTTTTATAAGGTGCATATTTCGATTGTTTTGGGATTTTTAAAAATAATTTTTTTAGAGAAAGCAGTCAGTTTATAAGTGTCTTAATTCTTAATTTTATCATCTCCGAACATGATGAAGGTTTTGGCGTCAACAAACACCCGTAGGGGAAAAATAAAAATTTTATTATTTGAATGAGCATTTCAAAAAATCAGCTTTTAATAACGCGTTGCCATTGCATTTACAAAAGCTCTGATTTTAAAAAAAGTTAATGACTACAGCAAATAAAACCTAAAAAATATAATTCTGAGCACGTGATTATATGAAATGAAATAAATTGGAAATGTGATATTTTTTTAAATAAATGTGAGACAAAGCTTTTTTGCAATATTAATTACTAATTCAATGAAACAATTAAAACGAATAAAAATATAATTTAACTTGCACGAGCACGTGGTGCTTGGCCGTTCAGGAAATTATATTCTGACATAATACATTGAAATATGCATAGCAGATTTCAATTTAACCTTTCTTTTTTCTTTCTTTTTTTTTTAGTTTGGACCTCAAATGGGTTCACCGAAAAGTTGAGTTGTAGTAGCTTGTGTGCCATCTTCAATGATAGTTCATAAGAATAATTTAACCAAATGCACATTTCATTAAAATTTTATACAATTCTAATAAATTGATTATCTTTTTAAAATTTTTTTTAGTATCATGTTCTTATTTTAATTTGATATACAAAAATGAGTTTTTGTTTGTTTGTATTTTATGCTCTGCCGTATTACTCATCCGATTGCTATAAAATTTCGTAAATTTATTGCTTACACTTGCGCGAAGGTTATAGGCATAGTGCAGTTATTATATCTAATATACAAATATGAATGTTTGTTTGTATTTTATATCCTACCATACTGTTCATCCGATGGCGATAAAACTTTAACAACTTATTGTTTTAAATCTAGAAAATCCATGCTTTTCTCATGAAGAGTTGTATGTTGGCATCTTACGAATCGGGTAGTCAAGAAATTTATTTGTTTTTGATGAAGACGGAAAGACAAAAAATATAATCTCTCTTGAAATTTACTTGAATAATAAAGTCAAAAAATTAAAATAGATATTATTTATGTTTCTCCTTCATATATCATTCAATTTCAGTGAATGCATTCATTATCGACAAGATAATAAATATCTTTCTTTCTATAATTCCGAAATAAACAAGATAGCTATTTCCCATTTCAAACGACATTTTCAAAATTATTTCTTTTGCAGCAGCAACACTCTGGGTACCAGCTAGTTTCTGATAAATCATTTTCTTACTTTAACCTCTTAAACACACACAAAAAAGTTTTTGAAAATGTTTTTAAAATGAACAGAATTTGGCTGCAGAAGGTAAAAAAAAAATATTAAGTTTGATATGACGTATTTTGAAATCGCCATTTTAATTAAATACTTTGCAATAGGTCAAAACATTTTTAAAATAAAGCAAACTGTTATTTGGTAGGAACGATACAATAGTGCAGGGTTATTTAACTCTGAAATAAATTCAAATAATCACGGGGTACAGCGAGATCTGCTTCCAACCCCCTTGAATCACGAAACTTCAACTGTTGAATTAAATCTTCTAGCATTGACAGAACCCCTCCTCTGGGTGACGGGGAAAGGGGGGTGGGCGGCAACTAGAGAGGAGAGCGTATGGAGAACGAAAGGAGAGGGAATCAAGGACTCTCACCGCCCCTCGATTCGTCACTGCTTGATGCTTATTACTCTTGCCAATAGATGGCGCTGGTTATACAGTGAGCTAAATGAAAATATCGAGTGGTGGGTAATTTAATGGTTACTTTTACAAAGATAGATTTCAAAGGAGAGGGATGAAAATAATTAAAATATTTGTATTTTAATGAAAGATAAATGCTTACTGCGATATAAAATTGAATTTTCTAGGATTCGTGTTTCATTGTTGCTTATAACTGAGCAAATAGGAAAAGGAATTTGATGCTTTTTGAAACATTGAATCTAGGTAGCATGACAAGGAAAGACAGAGGAACAGGGGTAAAATATATGTGGCTTTGATAAATTAAATTTAAAAAATAGAAGAAATCTTGTATTTTTTTTACTGTTTTGTCAAAAGCAAAATATTTTTATTGTGTTGAAATTAATTAGTCAATTTTATCTCTCGATGAATATTTCTGAATTAAATATTTTCTAATAGCAATAAATATTGTCATCCTTTCTTGTAAGGAAAGATTCGCAATTATCTAGAATATGAGACATTAAATATTTTATAAATATTGTAATTCGGACAATATTTATTAATTTATCAAAGAGGAAATTAATTTTGATTGGACCAATTTTTTATAATGTAATCAAACTTTATCGACTAGCTTTTAAAAAACAATACTTTATAGATATTTATAAACAAATATTAATACATTAATATATTTATTTAAAAATAATGTATTTCAATCAAGTTCTTTTTTTTTATAGTTCTGAAAATTATAATAATTTAAGTAATTATCATTGAATCTGTTCTTAAGATCTTTTTCAAGATTGAAAAGAATAAATAACTATTTCAGATATAGCGTTAGTCAAGAACGATTTACCTTCTTAGCTATTTCATTTAAAGAATTCTAATCAGGCAAAAGTTAAATTATGATAATATTAAAATCTTGTTAAAAAAGCTATTTCAGTCAAAGAATTCTAATTAGCCCAAAGCTAAATTATGATAATATTAAAAACATGCATCAAACATGTAAAAAACAACTATTTCATTTAAAGAATTCTGTTGTTGTTGTTACTTATGGCATTTGTCTATGGACAAGCACCCCGCTGATACAGCAGCAGATTTAAGCCGAAAGGAGCGTCTCTTGTTTTTGAAGTAGCGCCAACTAGGACCAAGAGTACGACTTAGCTACACACACACTCACCACATTTGCTTGCACAGCCCCTTTTAACAGGAGAGCAAAGTCACACATTTCACAGATAGCACACAGAAGATCAACCATGCCCAAACCGGGACTCGAACCCGGGTCTCCCAGAACACGAGGAAGACGTGATAAAAGAATTCTAATTAGTTAAAAACTATTTTATGATGATATTGATGATGATGACGTGTCCGCTTTACAACAGAAGGAGAGGCGCATTAGATGCTGAGGGTATGGGCTCCTGAGCACCCGAGGACAGAAATCTGACTTTTAGCTCATATGAAGATTATACACACTTTATCTCATTCCCTTGCACAACCTCTTTTTACAGGCAGAAGGGCACATTAAGACACCTCAAAGATAGAACACAGAAGGACAACAATGTCCTGACCGGGATTCGAACCCAGACGCCCCACGAGGAAGACGTGCTACCTCTGTGACAGGACGCCGGTTGCGATGGTATTAAAAAAACATATAAAAAGCTTTTAAACATGTAAAAAGTAACCTTGTTCTTGTGGTCACGTTTTAAATTGTATTCTATAAATTGATGAAACAATTATTTTTGTGACTTTAATTATTAATAGTTTTCAAGTGATTGAAAAGTTAAATTCTCTAATTGTATTCATAAATTCATTCTTATGTATTTATTGAGTTCTTACAGTACCAATTTGTGCAGTATAATAAATTGAACAATGTAATAAATTAATATTTGGTTGTACGAAATTTTAACACCTTGTAAGTCAACTATGCCCTTAGACCTGCTTTTGTTCGGGTCAATCCTCTGCAGGAAGCTAGTAAGCCATCTATAATTATTTAAAATTAAATATAATATTTGTTAACTTTCCCACTCTAAGATTTCAATTATCAAAAAAAAAAAAATTTTTTTTTTGATAACTATACCCTCCAACCTCAACTCAATTGTGAAAGCCAATTAACGGGAGTCCCGGGTTCGCGTCCTGGTTTGGGCATGGTTGTTCTTCCGTGTGCTATCTGTGAGATGTCTGACTGTGCCCACCCCCCTGTAAAAAGGGTCTGTGCAAGCAAATGTAGTGAGTGTGTAGCTAAGTCGTACTCTTAATAAAATACTTTTTATTCATCCAATCAAGCTCAAGTCAATTTTTAAAGACTTGTAGTAGGTGATATTTGAACTTAATACAGTTTTTTTCAAATATTAAACTTATTTTTTTATTAATTAATTAAAAACTAACTTTTTCGCCATAAAGCTTCATCTCCCCACCATCAAATAAGTAATGAATTGTTTTTTTCCCACCACGCCAAAGTAGATAGGCTTAACATGCTTTCGATCGATTATTTTAAACGATTCTGTTTATTTTCATATTTGATGCATTTAAAATTAAACATTGTTAATTAATTATTTTTTTCGATTCATTTTGAAACACTTTCGTATTAAAACAATACAGAATACGGAAAATACGAAATTTCTAATCTGTATTGCGTACTCAAACTGGTGCAGAAAATTCACGTATTTTGCGTTGTCACAATTGGCGTTGAAAATTCAATGCTAGTATAATTTTTTTGATCAGTTATTTATAGTAAACGTAATTGCTATGCCGGGAAAGTCTGGTCGATATGGTGTTGAATTCGCATCCCTTGGGCAGAGAGTTTAAACACCATATAAGGAAAGGGGAATTTCTATTTTGCCGCTTAATATTGATTCTGTCATATTTATATACAGATTTATATTAATTGTAAATATTTAATAAAAAGTAACTAAAATAAAATTTTTCTTTGTTAACCTAAATAGGGATTGATTTTTAAAAATTGTTTTTTACATTTCTTGTTAATATTTATTTTGAACGAGAAACATGGGCTGGGATTAGTATTATTTATTCTAAGAAATCATCTCAAATTTAAAGCAAAATCTATATTCAGTTTAATATTTAACAAAATTATATTTAATTTAATCTTAATGTGTATCAAATTAAATCCAGCTTAAAGTTTATCAAAGTTTTCACAACATTTCCATTCAGTTGTGTTTTTATTTCCGTATGCGTGTCATTTTATCTAAAGAAAAACATTATACCGGATTAAAATAATATTTCATGTAAATATTACTCGAATCATTTAAAAGTACATGCTTTGCTCAAATATTCTAATTAAATGAATGAATATGTAAAATGATATTAATGAATATCCCAGAAACCTGGTCGAATTCTAATCAATGCTTCAATGCATAAATCATAATTACTTCGAGTATCGAATATTATTGAGATTTAAGCTGCTTTCGTGCTCTTATTTCATAACTGGGGAGATAAATGAAGCTTGGATTATCGGAAACCAGAGAAAGCTTTATAAAGCCACTTCTCTGGGTAAGATATTTCATGTTGGAAGCATAAATCGATCGATTTTTGTTGGTTTTATAGTCGTGAAACTTCCTAATTAGATTGAATCAGCAGAGCGTTGACGATTCCTAATTAAGTTTGCCGAAGAGAAAGGTATTCTGCTTTTTACGAAGTTTCCCTTATTGGGGATTCTGATGTTTGCATGGAAGCATAATTCTATGCATTCTATATTTAGATTTCCAAACTCAACTTCATTCTTCATTGGCTTTAATCCTTATTTTTCTTCATAACCGCGTAACGGAATTGAGCAGTTTCAGCAGTTCTGGGTTTCCTTCTTTTATTTTTACTGCGTGTTTCTCTTGGACCCATGTTAATATGAACTGAACATTACTTACAACTTTGTGCTTCTTTATTCACTCTGGCTTTAGAGGTACGAATTAGAATATTAGAAATGAGTAACTGCTCTTTTATTATTGTTTTTCAGAATTTTATATATATATATATATAATGTGTGTGTGCAATGATATTTTAAAATTGAATTGAATCCTAATTAATTTCCAAAATTTTTAATTTAGTCCATACTAAGTTCATTATAAAATTATTCTCTTATTTTCTGATCCATTCCACTTGTCTTAGTTAATAAATTCAAGAGATGTTTTGCACAATTGCTGAATAAGCTAAAAGCATCAATAAATAACCATGCAATACTTATTTATTGGAAATAAAGAATCATACAATACTTATTTATTAAGAATTAAGAAAATTTCATAATTTTTTCAGTTTTTTCATAGTGTATATTCATAAATATACTTTAAGTCTCTGATATTTATAGAATATATTGTAAATATTAATTAAGGCCCCCCCCCGCTGATATAGCAAGAGATTTAAGCCAAAAGGAGCGTCTCTTGTTTTTTTTGAAGTAGCGCCAACTGGGTCCAGGAGTACGACTTAGCTATACACTCACCACATTTGTTTGCACAGCCCCTTTTTACAGGGGGGCACAGTCACACATCTCAGAGATAGCACGCAGAAGAACAACCATGCCCAAACCAGAACTCGAACCCGGGGTTCCCAGAAAACGAGGAAGACACGCTACCTCCGTACCAGAAAGCCGGCAAGGTTTCTTCTCCACCCAATAATAACCTGATATTAAAACCCGATTTGTTATGGGGGCTTTTGCATATTATAAGGCACACAATTCGAATAGTATATAAACAATCTTATTATAGCATAAAATATTGAAAGCACTAAAGATATTACGCAAAATATATACAATTGAACGATAATCACACTCAAGCGCTTACAGTTACACCCTGCATATTTACAAATAGAAGAAAAAGAAAAAAACAGATGAAGAGCAAGGAACTTTACTTATCGCAACGTTCCCTTTTAAAGAAACACTAGGGCTAATTTAGGACAGTTCTTATACTTTTGAGCCGTGGCTAGATGACGAAGGCAAAATCGGAGCTGGAACCCCTTTCCAAATTTCCACCCTACACCTCCGGTCCCGATGGAATTAGTTTGCATCAGTCCCGCTTACATTTTGATGGGATTGGGATTCCGTATCTGACACCTTACCACCAGAACACTGTGGTCTGAAAATAAAGGAAAAAGAATAAAATATATAGAGAAAATATATAGAAAACTAAAATAAATAAATAGAAGACCTAATATATATAGAGAAAACCTGGGTTCGAAATCCCATGATCCTACATATCTATCTTAAAACTAAATTTAAAAAATGAGATACCAAATCTTAATTCGTTGCTATGTCAAACCCCTAAGTCTTCTCCAAAACATGTATACATTTACAAAGTAGGATTATTTTAAACTTGAAAAAATAAATAACTATTTATATATTATGCTCATTATAAGCATGCGAAGCTTGCAGTCAAATTTAATATACAGTTGACATTATATTAGTCACATTATTAAATGCTGTTGACAATATTTAATGCATCGACATTTTACAACCAGTCATTTTTATGTCACTATACAATACTGATCTATTTAATTCACTTAAAAAAACGGTGGGGGTAAATATGTAAAAAATTGACCAAAACTAAAATTAAAAAAAATTCTAATTAATCACCAAGCAGATAAACAACCATAACCTTGACAATATTTTTAATGCATTTATCAATTAACTCAATGTATGCCTTTTTTTAAACATTTTCATCTCTATATAAAAACTTAATAAAATCTAAAACTAGAATTTTGATAAGATTAGAATGCTTCCTTTTCTTTATACTTAGAGAAGCTAGAAGTTATGGGGGTAACTTGTACCACACATCTTACGCAGCGATTTTTAAAATTTTTGATCATAAATTTTATTAAACATGAGTATTATGACTGAACCTATTAAATAAGCACAGTTAGTGTCATTCCGAAATGAGTAGTGAGGATACATGTCACATACATGACATATACACATACATGTCAATTTTGTAAACGTGTTCTACTTTAGGTCGTTCATAAAAAAATGTTTCGTAAAATTTTGATTTAAACTAAATTAATTGTTCTTGTAAAAAAGTTTTTACTTATTTATTTTGATTTTGTATCAGATTATAAAACTCAATTTAAAAATTTTTGATACGTGAAATATTAATTTATAAATCAGTATGAATGTCCGGAACTATACGACGGGGCAAATTGTAACAAAATATTAGGACAAAATTAAAGCACGTTTTCTCGCGTTTTGATTTGTGCAATTAGACTTACAGATTTAGTTGATACCATGCCAATTACTTTTTTAAAAAATTATTCGGGAGCAGTTGCTGATCGAAAGAAAGAAAAAAAAATATTTACAAAGAGATGATCGAATGGAAAGGAAACACACATATACATACATGTCAAGCAGATGTTATCCAATCGCATTAAAACAAAGTACGAAGTTGAGTCACTCATCGTAGAAAGTAATAGAGGAAATGAAAATGATTACTGAGAAAATTATAATTCCTAGCAATTTTATTTAATTATTTTCTAGCTTTAGAATGCGAAACCATAAAAGGAATTTTGATCGGCCTTCAAAAAGTCGAAATGTATACAATCGAAGTCTATAACAATCTAAATCTTTGAACAAATATTAAATATTCAGAAATGAAGTTGAGTTATTCAGTGTTTGTAACATGGCTTCGCATAGAAATACTAAAAAGAAAAAGAAAAACGTTTATCTTTCTGTTGAATATGTCAAACAAAGTTTAGTATTTACATTTATGGAAGAAGATAAAATGTCCTGTTTGCTGAAATGCTGGTATTTATATTGGATTGTTATGTCTGGAAGCAAGAAAGTTGGCTTGTCAAAGTACTGTAAGTATTGGCATTCAGATTATCTTTTATTTTTTTGGCATTGAAATAAAATGGTGGATCAATTCTGATAATGTAGAATGTTTGTAACATTTATTTTTCAAATCTGTGAAAAATAACGACTCGTAATTTGCCTGCTTCAACAGCAATTCTGTTAAATGTTGCCTTTTATGATGATAATTTAAACAATTTTGTCATGTTTTTGTTGCTATGAACTACTTGATATCATTCATTGCCTCTATGTCAAATAATAATAATTAACAGATTTCATTTTTGTTTCAATTAATAAAAGAAAGTCAACGAAAAAATATTTTTAAATATTGTATCTCATATTGTTACAACTTGCCCCATATGAAACAGTTTGCCAAATATATTTTGAAAAAATAATTATTGCTCTAAAATTCTAAAAACTTCCAATAATTTCATTTTTTGCATGGTATGGATGAATAGTTCTACTATAAAAATATTTATATGAGAGAAGTCTTCAATGTTTTTAAAAATCTAAATATTTTTCTAAATATTGCTACAACTAGCCCCCAGGTGCTCAAACTTATCTCTTTATATTTCCTCTTTTATCTTGTATACAAGTAAGTCATAATTAAGTAATAATTAAGTGAAAAATTAATCTTATGTTTTGATGCATATTTTTCTAGAAAATAAATATATTTTAGTTGCTTTATAAGAAACTTAAATGATCTACACACATGCCTTGCGATGTGGTTTTAAACTTTAAATATTTTTTTTTTTTTGTATTTGACGAAAATTGAAATGTTCTCAAAAAATCGCCTCTTACAGATTCAAGTTTCAATAAAAATATTTTTGTACCTTGCTATCTTAATTTTCAATAAACTTTCTCTTGGATTCTTAATCCATTTTTTTAGAAATATGAAATTTTAAGATACTGTTTCCTCCTCTTTTTTTCCTTTTTTCTGTAAAAAGGAGATGAAATTTCCTCATTATTAATAAAGAAAGGCACGGGATGATGTTTCTTTTAGGGACTATTTCAAGAAGTAACCTTTTAAAAAAGTTTAAATGAAATTCTTATAAAAGCATATTTTCCAATCACCAACTTTTTTTAACCATCTCGAATTTCGTTAATTTAGAATAGAGGAAGATTTAAGGTTTGAGTATTTCTCATGGTTATAAAAGGCAACAGTATTTCTTGGAAGTCAAAATTTAGATCTAACGGAAAAACCCCCTGCCTCCATTTCTGATGAATCTTTTTTTTTGTTATCTAATTGCTTCGAAAATCTCATATTTCAGTATTTCTATTTAATTGATGGTAGCCATTGGGTACTGTAAAAAGTTTTTATTTATTTATTATTATTATTATAGCAGAAACAGCGCTTGACTCAAAATATGAAACAATATCTTTTTTTTTCAAAGTTTTCTGGGGAATTTTTATCAACCCTTTTTTTAAACTTTTGAAATAAGATAGAGTTCCATTTTTAACGAGCTTTAGAATGCACAATTTTAAATGATAAAAATGTCTTTAGTCAAACGCAGGTAAAAATAGCAAACCATCTGTAGTGGAAGTTTTTTAAACGTTATTAAATTATTGCAGCTTTATAAACACTGATTTTTTAAAATAAATATCTAAATGAACTAAATTATGCCCGTGCATATTAGTTTTCGTTAGCTTGTGTTTAATATCACCACTGAAAAAATCGAATAAAAAGTTGTTTAGAATTTTTTATTCTTTTTTTTTTTCAGATTTGAAATGTGATAGTTTAAATTTTTTTTTGCCAAATCTATATAGTTACATCCAATATTTTATTAAAGCGTATGTGCTTTATATAAAACTTTTACGTTATACTCATGTATAATATAATTAAACAATAATTATAAAACAGCTTTTATGTCCATATGATGTATTAAATACCAGCATAAATTTTGTTTTTACAGTTTAATTTAAGATATACCACCTAGAAATTTTAATTCCAAAGTGTTTGGAATAAAGGAATTTTGGAGTGTCATGAAATATATGAATTTATAAAGAAAAAAGTATTAAAGATTTTCTTTTATTTCAGCTTATGAAATCATATAGCATAAATGCGAATTCATCTGCAATATTTATGAAATAATCACTGTTTTTTTGGGTGAGAAATCTAAGTTTTGAAAGCTTCACATCATTTTTTATTAAGTAGGATAAATGGTAAAAACCTTTTTAAGGAAGTATCATGAAGCTTATTGTTTTATGAGTAGGTACCCTAAAGTTTGTTTGCACCAAAAGTTTGAAGGATGCAATATTGTAAATAATTTTAGTAAATAATAAATGTTACATCAGCATTTAGGTAATTGATAATTCATTTTTCTGATTTGGAAAAGTATGACCAAAATTTTATATAACACGCAATAGACATTTTATTTTCTAAAGAAATCATATTTGAAATCGTACATTTGATATAATGAAGATTATTGCTTTATGAATAATTAGACAAAAGTTAGGTTTGTTTCTACCGACAACTTGAACTATGCAATTTTGTTAGTTATGTTAGTAAATCATAAACAATACATCAGCATTTCGGTAATCGATAATTCTTTTTTCTGATATGGAAAAACCGGATTCAATTTTTTACAACAAATCATACAACAACAAATTTTTATTCTCTGGAGATATATTTGAAACGGAATATTTGATAACCATATTAGTATTATTTATTACTTTTTAATGTATGAAATATTGTAATTGTCATAAAACTCGATCTGAAAGGTTTGACGAATCTTCATGTTCAAGCTCTTCCTGAATCTGAAGAACGTTCCTCGAAATATGTCTGTCTGTGAGCACGATAATTGAAAAACGACGAATTATCAAACTTAACATCCATTCACAAAATGGCTGTATTTCCGAAAGAAAGTGAACCCAATAACTTTAGAATGAAATAAATAATTGTTTGTTAGAGGAAAGAGATTTAATGCAGAAATTTAGCATCTAAAATATAGATTAATGTCAAATTTTAAACCAAAATCTTCAAAGAATTTAACCATTTGTCGGTCTGTACTTCCTCATTCATGTAAATACGAAATCTTAAAAACGTAGATATAAATGAAAATTCGTATTTAATCTATGTGTACTAAAATTATAGTTCTGTGACACATTTTATTTTTAATACATTGTAAAAAGATATCCAAAACGCATATTCATTTTTCTTTAAAATAATGCGAAATATAAATCTCGAATGTCCAGAACTATAAAAATAAAAAATCTGAGCTGTTGCTGCATTCACGACTATCATCAAGGTTCACTTTTTCAATTCTTACTATTAGCTCTCTCTATATATTTTTCAAATTTTCAATCGTTAATAAAATACTTTTTATTCATCCAATCAAGTTCAAGTAAATTTTTTAAAACTTACAGTGGATGACATTTGATGTTTATACAGTTTTTTCAAATATTATTCTATTAATTTTTTAAATCAATTAATTAAAATTTAATTTTCTCACCAAAAATCTTCATTTCACAGCCCAGAAATAAGTAACGAATTCAGTTTGTTCCCCCCACATTAATGAGGTTAGGCTTAACATGTTTTCGACCGATCATTTCAAACGATTCTTAGTGTTTGCTGCATTTAAAATTAAACATTGTTAATTAATCGATTTTTCCGATTCATTTTGAAATACTTTCGAATTTAAATAATATAGAATAAAGAAAATTAGAAATTTCTAATCTGTATTGATTACCCCTACTGGCGTAGAAAAATCACGCATTTTGCGTTGTCACAGTTGGCTTTGAATCCTCCGTTGGCGTTGAAAATTCAATGCTAGTATAATTTTTTGATCAATTATTTATAGTAATTGTAATTGTTAGGCTGGGATAATCTGTTTAATATGGCGTTGGACTCGCATCCCTTGGGCTGCGAATTCGAACACCTTATATAGAAAGGAGAATGGAAAATTTCCAGGAAATTCATATTTTCTTTTTTGTCGCTTAATATTGTGGTTTTGTTTTATTTATATTAATTGTAATTATTTAGTATAAAGTAACTAAAATGGAATTTTTCTTTGTTAACCTAAGCAGTAATTGATTTAAAAAAATGTTTTTATATTACTTGTTTATGCTAATGTAAGAGAAAATAGTATCGTTATAATTTACTGATGATTAAAATATTTGTTTAAAATTTCTTCTCAAATAATGTAACGTTTTATTTTAATGCGCTTGGTGCAATTTTATACTTTCAAATTTCTTTTAATGTTTTTAATTTATTTCTTATCGAAAGATCAAGAAGCTTTGAATGGATTTGGCTGAGATTAATTTTGTGGAATAAGTAATGCAATGTAAAATAATTGATAATTTTTTTTTAGAAAAATAGCTTTAAAATTGAAAAACTTTGTTTTGAGCATCTTTTAACTTTAAACTCAAAATATTTTTTTTCCAAATAATGCTTCTCGTTAGGCTATTAATTATGGCTCCGAAGACCAATTTAATATTTAGAAATCTAAAAGTGTTACCAAAGCAAAAAACGTCTTGATTTTTTGTAACAAAAATTCAGGTAATTTGTAATCACATAACTTTTTTATTTCTGAAAAAAGCATTTTAATAGGGACGTTAATAGAGTGTTTAAGGAATTCATGCTATTAAATGCCTATTTCTGTCATGAAGGACTATGGACATCCCCCCACATGAATATTTCTGTTATATCAGAGAATATGAACATGCTAATGATATAAAACGTAAAGAATTAAAAACGGGGGAGAGGGGTGCACATGTTTAACATCTAAACCGTAGATTCAAACTTGATATTAATCCATTTAAGAGTTGAACGTCTGTGGGTCTTCACCTTAGCATGCTTGTAAATACTATAACACAGAAAACCCAAGGACTCAAATGATTGAAATTTAATATATGATCTTGCAACTATAATCATAGTTCCATGTTAAATTTTAGTCTCAGTCTGTCGGAAAAAAGGCGATCAAAATACAAATTCAAGTTTCTGGTATTTACTTATTTACCAGATGCCTGGAATTATTTGCCCAAAAAATCGTAAGATATTTTAAACAGCTAGGTTGAATCAAAATATATATACTTCATAAATAGTTTTGGTCAATGACTTAAAATTAATAAGCAAATATCGGTTTCCTTTACTGCGCTATGAAGACATATCCCCTTCTATGAGATGCAGAAAATAAAAATCTGAGCACTTGTAGCATTAATGGGAATTCTAAGGTTTACAGTTTTATCTTAGAATAACCTCTTTATTTGAGAGAAAGCGAGAAATTTTTGGGGAGACCACTGCCAAATGTTTTAAATTAACCTCTATTAATCAGATGTTTTTGTTAATTTGGCAATCTTTTAGCCTACTATCAGCTGTATTAATGAGAGCGTACTGCATATCTGAATATTTTGTTTTCAGCTATTTAAAATAATTGCCAAATTATGCTGGCAAAATGTGGTCAGTGGCAATCACTTTTTAAAATAGTTCCGGCTCTCATTTAATGCCCTATTTGATTAAAATATCAAATTTTTTTAAAATTGTTAAAGTAGTTTTTAAACCATTTTGATCATTCGTAAACTTGTGTAACTTAGTCACTGTTTTTTTAAATTTTAAACACAAACATTGTTTTCTTATAATCATCAAAAAGTAATTAAACTTGGTAAATTAAACACTAGAGGTTGATCGTATTTCAAAACAAAACCGAAAAAAAATTATAATTGCGTATCAGTAAAAATAAATTGCTGTAAAAAAGTTCTTAAAAAAGAATCACGAACAATTTTTTCGGAGTTAAGAAAAGAGATTTAAGATTTGCAGTTTAATACCCTTAAAGGTAGATAAAATCGATTTCAGTTTCTTGGGGGGAAAATCTTCTCGAAGTAAAATTTTTTCAATGGGCGATAATAAATTACCGGGCTAAATTTTATTTTTATAGCAGTAATTTAAGAGCAAATGTGCTAGTTAATATAAAATAAAAGCAAAAGATTTTAGTTTTCCAGCTGCTTCAGTTTTTTATTTATATGTTTTATTGGAAATTCAATTTTTCCTGTTCTATCGTGCAAACGATTAAAATATAAAAACGAAATAATTTTCTCCTTCAGCCATTCTTTTTTTTTTGACTTTATGAGTATGAACTTTAAAAAAATTATTTTTGGAAAGGGAAGATTGAAAGTTTGTTTACTTGAAAGGTATTTGCCTTATAAACCACATATCTTTTATCTATCCAAGCATAAAATGTTTTAATTAGACCAAGAGTTTTAAGATTTCCCTATTAGCCAGCATTTAGGTTTGAAGATTTTTTTTTCACGAAGAACTGAAAACGCAAATTTAAATTATAGTGGAAAAAATAAATAAAATGTATGAAAAATTTGTAAACAATAAAGCGTTTTAAATCTAAGTTGTGTAAACCGATATAAATAATTTAAATATTGAAAAAAAAGTTTTTGATGTGTTTTTGACTTAAGTTTTAATTGAAAATAATAAATTAAAAACCGTAATCTTTAATTACAATTTCTTTGTTAAAAATCTATTATAAACAAATTATTTCTTTAATTAGTTTTTTTAAAACTTATATGATATTATTTTAAAAAGTTAAAATGTAAATCTTGGGAATGTGTATTACTGTGTGTGAGAAATATAGAAAAACATTTAGGAATTTGCTCACAGATATGAATGCTAAAACATTCGCGTTTATTGTTGTGCTGCTGTAAGACACAAAAATATTTATAAGTCATATAGTCTTGGATTAATTTTATACACTCGAAGATTTTCAAGGGATAAACAATTTAACTTTTTTGTCCCTTCTATTCTATTGTTAGTGTTTATGTTATATATATTATTTATTAAAAAATTAAATAATATTATCAAAACTATTTTCATAATTATCTTCGTTTAAATTTGGAGTTGATGAAGTTGTCCTAGTAGGAAAGGCTTGGCTTCGGTTTCAGGCTCCACATTCGAGGTCCAATCCCAATAAAGAATTGTCTAGGATACCGGTCTGGTATATGTTAGATATGAAATTTATTGTGATATGCTTTCTGCATGATGCGATGTCAAAATCTGTAAGTGTCATGGCCCTAAATCCACCCCCCCCCTTATATTGCCCACGTATTGCTTCAAGGAGCTATTACAACTTAACTAATTCAAAATAATCAACTTTAAAATAAGTCTAAATGTTAATGCAACTAAATTAAATTTATTTTGGAGAATCTATGGGAAACTCACGTCTTCGTGCGATCTATTTGTTTGGGCTTCATTGCTAATTTTGATTTTAAAAAAACTATCCCTGCTTAGTTCGTTATTAAAGCTCAGATATTGCCTTCTTACATTGATCAAACTTTTCAAATTACTCAGTATGTCCTCAAAAAACCCTCGCATAGCTTCTAAATGAAACAATATAAATAAACAATTACTACTATATATATATATATATATATATATCGCTAGACTGATACAGTTTTAAG
>JAOUZG010040121.1:2689985-2709027 GCA_026289955.1 Argiope argentata
TATATATATATATATATATATATATATCGCTAGACTGATACAGTTTTAAGATGTAAAAGCGTTTTTTTATGTGTTGCTACTAATTGCCACTAATTTCTTTTAAAACATTTTTGGGATCATTCAGAAGAATAATTTATCCTAATGACTCAGTGATTACGCTAATTATCGTTTCAGGTTTGCTCAGCATTCTTTAATCGCTTAAAAAAAGAATATTTATCTTTACGAGTGAAACACTTCACTAAGCTTTTTAGAAATTTAGAAGAATTTATAAATTGTCTACTGTCCCTTTGTCATTATTAGAATTAAAGGTAAAAATTGAGGAATTAGAACAAACTGTATTATTAGCAATTAAATTCTTTGGAGATGAGAAAAATGAAATGTGAAATTCAGATGAATAATTTTGTACATGAATGAGTTTCATATTCAAAAGCCATATTTTATTAGATTTACGACAAGTTGTAAGATCCATATAAGGAATTTAATAATTTTTATTTTTGGGGAATTGAATATGTATTTTTTTATTATAATGATGTAATAAGTGATATTGTCCGGTTTTAATGTGATTAGAATCTTATAATGTTCTAGAATAATGATATAATTATGGTGAATTGAACTGGTTATATTCTATTATATTAATGCAATACATAAGGCAATGAATAAAAATGTGATTATGTTTATTTTAGAAAGACTTTAAGGAATAATCAGATTTTGTCCATTCTGCTAAGATAATGAGTGATAATACGATTATGTCTATTATAATAAGGTAACGAGTAATAATATTCAATTATAAAAGGTATATAATATTTTAACGTCCTATTCATTTAACAGAGTCGGGACATACGAAATCTGAATTTTAAATGAATCAATTTATACATGAATGAGTTTCGCATGCAAATGGGATTTTTAAAATGATATTTTATCAAATCTAAAACTAAAAGGAATTTAATAATTCCAAATTTGAAGAGAATGGAATTATAATGTTCTATCATCAGTATAATGACAATTGATCCACGGCAGCTTAGTTACATTTGTTTAGAATTTTATGTCTTTTTAAAATTACAGGAGAGCTATTTTGGAACGGTCCTTAAACTAAAGGCCTAGTTAGCAACACAGAAAAAGAAAGCAGTCAAATAATTTCATATGAGCTTTTATGCATTGATTAAAGATATCGTATTAAAAAACGCAGACGATTTTAAAGAATACAAGAAATAATATATTCAATGAGGAAATGATAATAACAGCTGTCAAAAGAAAATATGTATACATTTTCTCAAATGTTTGTTAAAATGTAGACCCAAACTCTTTTATCAGCTGTCGTTTAAATATACTTCTCGTTGAACAACCAGAACTATTTTCGAAAACAATTTATTGCAACTTTATTGAAAACCGTTAACATCGTTCTACTATGACGGCAGATCTTTTCTAACTTACCAAGGAGTGTGAAAAAGACGGATTATTGTGTGATGAAAAACTCAAACCCCCAAAATGAAAATGGGTCTAGGTTTTATTCTCCGTTGAAAAAGTAAGTTTAATTTGGATGGCCCTGTCGGTTCATTTTATTGCTGGCACGATCCGGGAAGGGAACGTATAGGAAGTAGAAAATTGGGTGGAGGGAAGTTAACGAGAGAGGGGTTGAGCGATGATTTTGGAAGCCTTCTCATTCAATGAATGAACAAAAATTCTAGAATTACTTTAGTCTGCGTATGTTGAGATAAAAGGCGTTGATAAAAATGTTGCATCAGGAATCTTTTCATGCAATTCTAATATTCAAGATAGGATTATTAAATAGGATATTATATCTAGGAGGCTCTGATTCTTCTAGAATTTTTTTGCAATATTTTGGAAGGTATTTAATTTTTCGCTTTCCTTTAATTAAAAAAGCCATGCAATCGGACTTATTCAAATCAAAACTAAATATTGTTTAAAAAAATCTTGACTTAAAATTCAATAAATAATGTTTTTTATTTGAATAATTAGTTATGTTTTAATTTGAATAGTTAATCGAATTTAAAAATAACGAATTGTACATTTCTATTTAGTCCCCTTGTTCTATTGTGTTTATTTATCAAATTATTCTTGATACACAAAAGAAAAAAGTTTCCTTTTTTGCGATCAAAATTGATGAAGTTATGAAGTTTGAATTTCATTATTTTAACGTTTAATCCTCCTAAAGGAAGCGGTGCCCGCTGACAAGAAAATCGTTTTGGAAATCACTTTGAAATGCTTAAAATCTTCTTAAAGAATTGATATCCAAAGTTTCTTAGCTCCATCAATTTTTTTCGCAAAAAAGTGAAACAATTTTTTTGTTTAAAATATTAAGTTCTCAAGAATTTGTAGCTAAATATAACTAAAGTACAGGGGGCTGTATAAAAAATTAGAATTCCTGACTTTTCGGGAATACATTTATTAACTGAAATGACATAAAATATCTCTATGCAATTTAGAGGATTTTTTTTAATGGATACAAAAAAGCTTATATCTAACATCTCTGAAATGATCTATTGAGCACGTTTAGAATAGATGCATTGTATTTAACTTCTTTGCGTCTAATTAGATGACACCTACCATTTCAGTAATGTATTGTTTTATTGATTCAATTATGAATCCTTAGAACATTTGAGGTGTTCTATATAATGTTCATATTGACTTATAAAGTCTTTGAATGATTTAATGTCAGTTTTTAAGTATATTAAACAATAATTCGGTTTCAATCTGACGCACGAACACGGTGATTAAGGTAATAAGTTATAATTTTCAATTACAGATGCATAAAGAGAAACTTTGTCTTAAAATTGAATTTTCTATGTACATAATTAAAATCATACACACTTTTCATTGGGATATTTTTCGTATGATGGACTGTTTTAATTGTTATACATTACTTTAATTCAATTTTAAGTGAGGAGATTAAAAATGGGCATTCAGTATATATAATCACCCATTGCTATCTGTAATGTTGAGAGGGGTTTAAAACTATCCCAGTCTTTTTTATTTGCTTCAACATCGGACAAGCAAATACCAATTTTTGTTTTGGCATTAAGCCACTCATAAAGATTTTTATTTTCATGTTTAAAGTGACTGATTTATCTATGTGCGGATAAAGCTAAGCGTGAATAGAAATCAGTATGGCATCGTAAACTTCACTTTTCATTGTAAGGGTCAATAAGTTCTGCAATTTTTATAATTTTAAATTTATACAAGTTCATTATATTCTCGTCTCGCGTACGAATTGGAATTATCGCTAAAATCTTTCGATTTTAAATTTTTTTGGTATTTAGTATTATATTTCTTCTGTTAGCGAATCGTTATTAGTTTCCATCCGTTTTTATTGATTAGCTTCGATTGGAGTATTCATAATTTTTTTAAGTTCATAGAATTTCATGCTTTCAATATTTCCATTTAAAGTTGCTATATACTTGTATCTAAATGCACCACAAATTATAAATACTTTTTTATTTCTTAGAAACTCTGCCAATATTCATGAGATTTTCTGAAATAAGCAACTGCCTTTAGTTAATATATGACAACAACAATCTTAGATATTGTTCTTCCACTGACAATATCTTCTCTTGATTAAAAGAAATATTTTACTTCATCATTGATAATATTATAAAGGGTATTAAGCTATTATTGTTCTGGCGTGTGTGTAGCTAAGTCGTACTCTTGGCCCCAGATGGCGCTAGTTGTAAAACAAGAGACGTATAACTCTGGCTTAAAATCTGCCGATGTATCAGCTGGACTTGCCCATGACAAGTGCCATAAGTAACAACAACAATAACAACATAAATACAAGGAGAAATTTATAAAAGTAATTTTAACAAAATTTAACTCAATAGTGTTACTATATTAAATGAACATGAATTGAGCCCCATTAAAAATATTCATGTAGCATAATTGGTAATTTCAGGATATGTTTTTATCTAAACAGTCATGTCGAAATGATAAGTTAGTGAATAGTTAAAGCCATATAGCTCTGAGTGCCGTACATTATCTTTGATGCTCATAATTACGAGTTCTGCCAAACGCAGTGCTATGATCGCATAGAATTCAACAACTCGAATCAATCTGCCAAATCACCCTGCATTTACTACGAAAATTTATGGCATCTCCATTTGCATTGCGAGGCGATGTGCGGAATTAAATCTGATAATTCTATCGAGGATTTTCTGCAGTAAACTAGAAAATGTTCCTGTCTAGACGGGCTGTTATCTAGCTAATAATATCTCCGATCTGATTACCACAAATTACCTAACAAAAGTTGTAGTAGAAAATCTCATTCACAGTGGTACTCTGTTTAGGGAAGTAAAAAAAAGCAACTTATTATTTGATGTACACTTTAGGTACAAATAGGTAATAGCATTAGTTTGAGTTCTTCACATTGGAATACTCTCTATCCATAATTTTCATGAATGCTCAAATCAAATTAGTTACTGAAACCGGATTGAAATAAACAGTGACTCTCTAACAGGAAAAAAATAATTTCGAATACAAAATAAAAAATAATTTCAAAAGAAAACACCAATAATAACTTTCATTTTGGCCTGTTGAACGGGAATATAATGAATAAGTAGAGAATAACAAAACTCTCAGACTTCAGCTCATTAACTTTTGTTATTTATTAATGCTTAAGTTTATTTTTACAGCGCAGATTTCCTGTCACAGAGGTAGCGCGTCTTCCTCGTGATATGGGCGTCATGGGTTCGAGTCCTGGTTGGAGCATAGTTGTTTTTCTGTGTACTAACTCTGAGGAATATTAACGATCACCCCTATAAAAAGAGGCTGTGTAAGCGAATGCGATTGAAAAACTTGGGATACAACTACAATTGTAGTCACAGGATAACAAGCTGAATTTAATACATTCAAGTCATTGGTTCTCATGTTTACATTCTTTTAAAAGCATAGACCGACAAATAACCGTAAACTCTGACAAATTTTGAAGAATATTTTTCAAAGACTTTAGACGCTAAAACGCCGGTGTCTTGGTACAGAGGTAGCGCGTCTCCTCCGTGATCTGGCATCCCGGGTTCGAGTCCCGGTCAGGTCAGGGTTGTCCTTCTGTGTGCAATCTCTGAGGTATATGGAAGTGCCCCTCCCCCTGTAAAGAGGGAATGCACAAGCGAATATAATGAGTGTGTAGCTAAGTCTTACTCTTGGTCCTAGTTGGCACTACTTCAAAAACAAGAGGCATTCATTCGCCTTAAAATCCCTGACGGTCGTCAGCGCGCTTGTCAATGGCAGGTGATGTTAGCAACAACAACGTTCTTACTATAAAAATTAATTAAATAAATATTTGGTGTTTAACAAATGAAATAAAACCTGTCTCATGAAGACTGAAATGAGTGGAATATTTTTAACTTTGTCCAATGTTACAGACGGCGGTGGGAACTGATGCTTTGCATTTTGTGCACAATTTTACATCTGAAATTATATTTGTTAGGTCAGTACTTTTATTTTCTCTTTAGCGAAGTGTCCAAATACAAGAAGATATCATCAAAAAATTCACCCTTAAGATTTTGATATATCTTTTAACTTAGAAAGAAAATATCTTTTAACTTTAGAAAGCATTATTACAACTATATATATATATATATATATATATATATATATATAGGAAAATGATAACTGAGAAGCGGAACGAGCTGCATTAATGAAATTTAGAATGTAGTCTGTTGTTGTTACTAATCGCACTTACATTGGATAAGCTCACAGACGACCATCAGAAATTTTAAGCAGAATAAACGTCTTGTTTTATTTCTGTACCAGAAAGGGATTTGTACATAAAAATAATAGTTCTATATCCATTGTGGATGAAATTCGTCAAAAGAAAACCAGTTTATCTGTGGTTGTGGGCGTACTATTACCCAGATATTAAGAGAGCTTGACAGATGAAATTTGGTATATAACTTTATCAATCATAACTGAATATTTGCAAATGAGTTTTTTGTCCAAATTTATTAAATGGTTCAAATTTTGACAACTTGGGTTTTGCATCTGAAGTGGAACTGTTAATGCGAAGAAATTCAGAATGTATCTTAATTTCTCCGGTCTATTTAACAAAACTAAGCACAAAACGGAATATTACGGAAAGACTTGAAAATGTTGAATGGAAAACGCACACAGTATTTCAGTTTTCCATTATAAAGTTGACATTTTAAATATTATGAACTAGTTTTTGACCAAATTACAATTATATGATTTACCATTTTTACCGCATTATTCATATAATGACATAACTCATCTAATTCATTATTTATATAATGACATATTATTCATATAATGACTAAAATATGTGAAAATTATTTTAATTATTTATATTCACGTCAGAACTATAATTAAAAAAAGGGACTAATTTTTATTACTATCTCCTTTAAATGGGAAAATTTAAAATTAATTAAATTAATTTAAATGCTATTTACGTGATGTAAATCATAATCTTTTGGACGAGCATTACCGAAATTATTTTAGGAAAAGCAAGCCAATGGGAATAAAAAAAATAAACGAGTAAAATAGTCTCATATCTGTGTTACATCAGATTAGCATTTAAAATCTTATAATTTATATTTTAAGGCAGCCAGAAAGAAAAATGAACCTTCTTAATTATTTATTTCATTAATAACAAAAATCATGCGATTAATCAAAAAGATAATTTTTTTATTATTTAATAATACTGTATGGGAAACTCTTAGTCTTTTATGAAATTATCCAGTGCGGACAAAGAGGAAAAGGGGAAAAAAGAAAAGAAAAAAGGAAAAGAAAAGGGGAAAAAAGAACAATTGAACTAGAGTACTGCTGAGTGACCACATTCCCACTAATGAAACCGTAATTACATAATAACTAGTTGCTCTGTAGATCAAGTAAGAGGGTTGATAAGGTTTGCCAGATAATGGCTAGCTAATGAGTGTGATCAATTAATGTATCTTTCATCAAGTTGGGAACATTCCCCAGGCAGAACGAAAGATCCCCTAGGAAACGAGGGTAACATTTCTGTAATTAGTCTCTCGCACTCTTTGTTTAACTTCCCTTCAGTTCTCCCCGCCCTCCCCTGAGTTATGGGGAGGACAAGGAGAGGTTGAAATTTCGAAGAGAGGGGAAGAATATTAGATCCTGGTGAATGCCACTGTATTCACTAGGTTTAAAATGGGTAAGGTTTGATTAAATAGACAAGTAATATAAAAAACAGTTTTTTAAAATCCATTCCTCCTTAGGTAATAATAATTTTTTATATTAGTTTCTTTTTATTAAATAATTACAATTGTTGTGCTCGTGTTCTGCTTTAAAACGGAAAAAAGGAGTGCAGTAGCTTTAAAGGGCATGACCCCTGACCCCTTTGGATTGAAGCTCATATACATCACAAACCCTTTCTTCATTCAATCATCCACAGTTCGTAATTTAGATCTTAAACAGCGAACGATCACTTCTGACCCAGAACCCCCAGTGGTGTTACTCGCCATATGGAGAACTTTGTGACCACGACAGATTTAACGTCCACCACACCCGGAGAGTCTTCGACTGGCAGATTCGAACTCTGAGCCCAAGAAATGCGAATACAACGCCCTACCAACCAGGCTATCCCTGCCTAGCATTTACAATTACTATAAATAGTTGATTAAAAAATTATACTAGCATCGAATTTTCAACGTCAATTTAGTATTTAAAGCCAATGGTGGCAACGCAAAATGCGTGAATTTTCTACACCAGTTGGGGTAGCGCAATACAGATTAGAAATTTCAAATTTTCTTTATTCTGTATTATTTTAATTCGAAAATATGTCAAAATGAATGGGAAAAATCGATTAATTTACAATGTTTCAATTTTAATGCACCAAACATTATAAAAATAAAAACAATCGTTTAAAATAATCGGCAGAAACCATATTAATCCTAGCCTGATTTATGTGGAGAAAAAACAAATTGAATTCGTTGCTTATTTGGTGATGAGGAAATGCAAATTTTTGTCTGGAAAGTTAGGTTTTTATTAAGAAATAAAAAGTTAATGAATTAATATTTGAATAAATTGTATTAGCATCAAATGCCATCCACTACATGTTTTTAAAAATTTACTTGAACTTGATTGGATGAATAAAAAGTATTTTATTAACGATTGAAAATTTGAACAAGATATAAAATACAAGACAGTTTCTTAAATTACTTTAGCAATTCGATTATTCTGCTAAATTTATTATTTTTCAAACTTATTTACCATATTTTAACTTTAAATTCCTAAATCGCTGTTATAAATATTAGGGAATCATTAAATCATCATTTTTTGAAATCGGACAACAGATGGCACCACTGATGAATAATCAAAATTTAATTAATTCTTTATTTATTAAAAGAAAATGTATAATACAAAAAAGTAACAACCAGCAATCATAGAGAGCATTGCAAAATGAGAAACACACAAAAGATAAAAGCTATAAGTAATGAATGATAAGATTATAAAACCTTATTGTTATTTAATAAATGCTTATCTTCAATTTAAAAGCAATAAAAATATACAATAAAAATTAACGTATTAATACTAAAGGCATTATAAATGTAAAAGATATTTAAAAACTAATAATATTAAATTTCAAAAACTTTGCATAATGCATTATAAATTTAAAAGTTAAATATTTAATTGAAAATTAAGAACTGAAAATATTAAAAGTTTGTATTTTTAAGAAACATGTCTGATACTTCAATATTTCAAAACAATAGAACTACAAGAAATGATTTCAACAGAATTCTATTTTTACAAACATGAAACAAATCAAACAAAAAAAAAAGAATTTAAAAGTATGTAAATGAATAACATACGTTTATAGATTTATTTTTCTCTGAGTTACCTTTGATACTTGTCCTTTATGAGAAAAAATAAATATATGATCGCTGTCTAAAACGACCGTAGGAAAATAGAATTTGTGTACGTCATTTTGAAAACAGTCGGATTGATTTTCAATTTTCAAAAGTATTTGATTCTAAATATAATTGAGTAAAGGAAACAATTGTGACACATTCTCATATAAAACTCATTATTTAAGTGAAATTAAAACCATGACGTAAATATTTGCTTTATCAGCTGAGAAATAAAAGCTCCGATGCGGCAGGACAAAGTAAATATTTAAATTCATTTCAGATAATCAATAAGATACTCGGATATTATTTAATGCCAATTATTGAGCTACGTTTGAAATAATATTTACTTAATAATAAATAACCTCTCTTTGAGGAAGTGAATAGGTAAGACGCAAACATTAAGACATTATATTTATTATTTTTCATGGTAAGGTCCTCTTTTTCTGTCTATATGAAAAAAAAGAAGAAAAAAAAAAGATTTATCTTTCGCTGTTAAATCCGAGTGATAAGACTTCCAAACACGTGGTACGAGGAACTTTATTTAAAGTATGATAGCATTACAAATAATAATTTTTCTTATCCCAGTCATTAAAAGCCAAAATCTCTTATATTATCCTATTAGCTTTTACCCTGAGACTTCGTACGCGTGGAAATTTTGATGTGTGGTATGAGAACCGGCGATCTGATCACAATGTAAAATGTCATCAAACCATATCATTATGGTGCTGTTGAAAATAATTTTCGCCAAAAAATAAAATAGTTTGTCGCCAAATTTTAGCGAAATGGTGAATGTAGCTTGGGGTAATACGGATTAGAAATTTTTAATTTCCTTTATGTTTTATTTTGGTACTTTTCCGTTATCCAGGTGCAAGTGAAAAATAGCCAAATAATGTAGAACTCCGCCAAATTTCTCACAGTGGTTTAAAAGCGAAAAATCTCCAAATAATGTAGAATTCGTCCAAATTTATTTGGCGAATTTTCGCTTGCGCTCGGCTAACGGAAAAGTATCTTTATTTTTATTAAAAGTATTTCAGAATGAATTCGAAAGATCGATTAATTAACAATGTTTGATTTTAAATGCATCAAACACTAAGAAAATAAACAGAATCGTTTGAAATAACCGATCGAAAACATGTTAAGACTTAGTCATTTGGTGTTGGGGAAACGAAGATTTTTGGAGAGAAAGTAAGTTTTTAATTAATAAAAAAATAACCACTCAATTAACCGGAATAAATAATAGCCTATGTTCCATTCTAGATTATAATCTATCTCTGTGATAAATTTCATCCAATTTCGTTCCGCCTTTCTAACGTGATTGACTAACATCATCCATCCATTAATCCAAACTTTCACATTTATAATAGTAATGTAGATTGATGTCTTATTCCCTTCATTTGATTCATTGCGTTTACATGCATTTGTAAATAGATCGACAGACGGTCAACTCTTTGACAGATGTGGTTCAAAATGTTGTTGGAATATACATTTTTTATGGTAAATCTGATTACCAAATTTTATAAACTTAGCAATTTGTGTTTTGTAGTTAACGAGTCTACTTGTGCTTGAACAGTGGGACATATTTTTTCAAAAGGGATTTCATTCAAAATTTGATGCAAACATGCAAGTTTTCGGTAAAACACACATACCAAATTTTATCCGTCTAGCTGAAATTGGACTTGAGTTGACGTGTTCACATTCAAACATATAGACAGATATAATGCCAAAAAAGTGTTTTTTTTTTACCTAAGGGATGTCCGAACCATTGAGTTTTGTCATTTGAATTTGTAGATGATAGCAGTACTTCTTCTATACTTTTTATACAAGAACGTAAAAAAATATATTGAACGAAATTGTTAAATCATATGTCAAGAAATGTGCTAAGATGATCCAGATTTCATAATTTGGATCCTGATCCATTGAGTTTTTTCATTTGAATTTGTAGATGATTGCAGTACTTTTTCTATACTTTTTATACAAGAACTTAAAAGAAATATATTGAATGAAATTTTTAAATCATATCTCAAGAAATATGCTAGGATGATCCAGATTTCATAATTTCAATCCTGATTCATTGAGTTTTGTCACTTGAATTTGTAGATTACTGCAATACATATTCTAGACTTTTTATACAAGAAGGTAAAAAATATATATTTAACGAAATTGTTAAATCATATGTCAAGAAATAGTCTAGGATGATCTAAGTTTCAAACTTTGTGATTATGATCCCATGGAAATTTTTTTTCTATAAAGATAATTAAAACTACATGTATAAAAATAAATTTTTCTGCCATAGGTATAACCGTTTGAATAATATCCAGAAAAGCTGAATAAATTAAGTAATTAAATATCTCCAAGATTATATATAATACTTTTTACAATTATTGTCCTGTGTCAAATTATAATTTACATCAGTCGGAAAAAAGGCTTCCAAAATATATATTTCCTGGTACTTGTGGATTAACCGCGGTTCGGCGATTAATCGCCCAAAAGGAATATCCTAAGATTGCACGATAGACCTAGATTCACTCCAAAGATTTATCCTTCATTTCTATTGATTTCAAAAGGCATGCAGTTAATACATTAGTTTTCTTCTATGGACTACAAAGAACAATTTTCAAGTGCGAAAATGAAAAAAATCTGAGCATTAGTGGCATTCATGGTATTACTCACAGTCCAGAGTTTTATACGAGGGGAGAACATCATTATTAGAGAATATGCTGGAAAATTTTGGGGAGATCTTTTCTGCTGTTTTCTAATTTGCTTTCAATATGCATCACACGTCTTACCTTTGTGTTTTCTACCTCCATCTTCTATTGTAAAAATGACTTGTCTCTATACGCTTAATAAACCCTTACAGTTTTTAAATAACCTTTTGTAACAGCCTGCATAAATTTGCCAAGCAGATAATAATTATTTCAATATTTTTTGGTTGCACATCACGTGTCAATTTTAATTACGACTGTTTTTGTTAAAAAATTTTTTTCAACGAGTTAGACATAACATTCTTTAATATATAGCATTTGTTCGTAAGTTATCGATTCACGGCAATTCAACAAAGAAAACAGGAATTATTTAAGAAACCCTGCGATCTTTTAAAATTTATTGATTTGTTACGGGATACTTTACATCACCTGACTAAACGTCCTGAGCAATTTTGCCAATAGAAATGTATGATAAGAAATATATTGTGAGTATTTGCAAGAAACATAATATAAAAAGCAGCAACATAGTAGCATTCCACTGAAAGTTAGTTTTTTTTAAGAGATCCTTTTTAACTGCATCCCTGAAGAAATAAATTTTTTCTCTCTAGACAATGCAAACCGCATAATGCACATTCCATCACACCAAGGGATATACTGTTTTTGAAGAGATCCCCTTTTAACTGCCTTTCTGAAAAAATAATATTTTTCTCACCAGACTATGCAAACCGCAGTATGCACACGCAATCACACCAAATAATATACTGTGCGATACAATGACCTAGCCAGCGTGAAACTTGAAGAACTCGTACAAGGATGTCAAAAGAAGTGTATGATAAGCAATATTTTGTAAATATTTGCAAGAAACATAATATAAAAAGCAGCAACATGGTTGCATTCCAATGAAAGTTAATTTTTTTGAAGCGAGCCCATTTAACTGCATACCTGAAGAAATAAATTCCCCCCTCCACACAATTGAAACCACATTATGCATATTCCATCATTCTAAAGTTTATATAAGAACTCGTACAAGGATTTCAAAAGAAGTGTATGATAAGTAATATTTTGTAAATATTTGCAAGAAACCTAATATAAAAAGCCGCAACATGGTTGCATTCCAATGAAAGTTAATTTTTTTTTGAAGCGAGCCCATTTAACTGCATATCTGAAGAAATAAATTTTCCCCCTCCACACAATTGAAACCACATTATGCACATTCCATCATTCTAAAGTTTATATAAGAACTCGTACAAGGATGAATTGCCTATTGGATGAATTTTTTGGAGACGAACTATTTTCAAGATACTTTTTTAAACACTAGCATAAATAAGCAGTTTTTGTTGATGTTTGTACCAACTGCTTTTCAAAGCGATATAAGATTCTATTTAATAAAGAAAATTTCATAGAAAATTTTGCTGCTTTCTACTCTAAAATTTTCCGAAATACACATGTTTATAAAATTTTAAGGTATTGGTATGGGTGCTTATTTACACGATATGCAAACGACATTTATACGGTTTCTTAGATTGAATAGTGATCAATGAAAATGGAATATCCTTAGGAGATCTGCTAACAAATCATTTTTAAGGTATCCATGTTTGCCGCTTTAGTTTCTTTTCAGATATCCTGTTCTAATTTAAAACGCGATATTTCATAAGATTTTGGGAATGGCAATTTTTGTCTAGATTCGCAGTAAGTTTGAAAAAAAGTTTATTTCTGAGATAAAAAACATTTTTTTAAGTATCATAGCTTTTGTGTTAGGAAAAAATGACTAATTTTTCAAAATTATGATTTGAATTGAATATAAGCATACACAAAATATTTTTTAATGACTTCCGTGTCCAAGGATTTTAAATCACACTTTGCTAAACCTCAAAACTGCTATTTTAAAAAAAACGAAAATGTAATTTAGAATCTAAAATTAAGTTTTCATTTAATAAATTTAGAATTCTTATTTTAAGCAACATAAAATAAAGAACTTACTTTAAAAGTTAAAAAGAAAACATTTAAAGTTAAAACAAAAGAAATTGTATTTTTAGGAATGGAGCCTTTCTAGCTCGCTTATCTTTCCTGAAAATTCTTAGTAATAAGGAAAACTATAAAAAAGATATTTTTCGTTAATACCGAATTTTTTCTAAATAATTGGAGAGTTAACTTCGTTTTAACAAAATATGGAAAATATGCGTAGAAATAGATGTTTTGTTTACGATGTATGACAACATTTTACATTTAAAGACCCTTTTGAATAAAAAAATATTTTATTTCAGAACATATATATGTATATGAATAGAAAAATTAAATTCCTCTCTACTGTTGGAAAAAAATTCATTTCTATCTTAGTAAAATTGTTGCCAAATTCCAATGAATATTTTTTACTAGCGGGATTCTTTTAAAATATCATTTACATGCTTAATTTAATTTGACTTATTTCATGTTTGCGAATATGTAAATTACATTTTTAAATACATCTAACATATATATAAATACATAAACCCACATTAAAATACATTTTTTACTCATTTTTCGATAAAAAAGAGTTTTGAAATTTTATAGGCTTATGTTTTTCCAATAACATAGTCTATTTTAATATCTTCCGAGCGTTTTTTTTAATTGATGGTTTAATTTTATCAAACTATTAATCCCGTATGGGTGCTAGTGAATTTTATTAAAAAAAATCGACTTCATTATTCGAAAAGTTTCAATATTAAATTATGAATGAACAGAAAAGTTAGAAAATATTTGAAAAAAATTTATTAGTAGGAACATTAATTATAGCGTGCTTTTATAATTAAATTAAATTAAATTTATTGATACTTATATTGAAGTAAAAATCATAAATAGACATCCTTATTCGCGACACATTTCATGATTCATTGTTCGATAATATTTAAGTTATAGTATAAATTCGTAATAACTACAAATTTTGATCATTTGTTTTTGGCTGCAGCTCATATTTACTTGATACTGAACCAAAGAAATCAAATCGTGTTCACTTGATACACGCCCAATACACACTCTATAGTAATACGGGGATTAATTTTATGTTTTATTTGGAAGAAAAAAGACTTCTCAGCAAACGATAAGAATTTCGCTCTTGAGATAAAAAAAATTTCTTTTCCATGTTACTTCTACCAAAGTATTACCGAATGTTTTCAAAGCAATTACTCGAATCTAAATTCTATTTTAATCTTTGTTTGAGCAATAAAAATGACATCTGCTTATTAAGCTGTATTCAAAACCCTGTGTGTTTTCTAAAACAGTCATAAAAAGTAGTCTCAAACCAGTCGTTTTATTTAACATCTGTCTGGGATATCTTTGACTGCAATAATAAACAAACAAGGGAACTTAAATGGCGCCATTTATGAGTAGCAATACTTTATTTGCTGCTCCAATTACTTTTATCATTTTAATTCTGATATTTTTTTTACCAAGTTTAAATCTTCACATCCCATCCATGAAAAAGACCAAGAGAGTTTTTACAAAAATAATAAAAGTTAAAAAAAAGAACTTAAATGGAATCATAAAATTCCCCCGCCCGAAAGGAAATGATGCAGCGTACAATCAATTCTTAGATAAGAGGATCCATGTATATCACAATTCACTGATTTCGTGGCTGCCTTTATCAATTTGTCTATTTCATTTTATCAGTTTCCATTAAATAAATAAACGTTAAAATGAATTTTTGTTTGTTTGTCTGCAATGAATGTACGAATTTATATCCCTTTCTATCGTGTAAGACATTGGGCGAAATTTTGCCGTTATTGAGGAAGCATTTTCGAATTTGTGTTACTCTAAATAAAAGCTGATATAGAACTATTGATTTCCGGCAGTTTTAGTTTGGTCAATGCACTTTTAATAAGGTTGTTTTATAAATTTAAAGAATCATAATAATTTATACTCATTATAAAGTAAATGAGGAAAAATCATGACAAAGTTATTTCTGCATCGATGCTTTAACTTTCCCTTAAATAATATCAGTTTGCTACCTGGATAATAATTTTTCTTATTTTATTTGATCAAATTAAGCAAAATTAATGAGCAGCTTTCATAAAAAAAAGAATTACTACCATTGAAAAGTAAGTAATCAATTACCAAATTAAATCGATAAAGATTGTGAATGTAAGATAAACTTAAAAAACAAGCACTTTTAATAAATCATTAAAATTAATTTCTATAGGCATGTTATATTTTATCCCTTTTTTAGTTTCTGATTTATTATCTATTTTTTTCTATAGTAATTGATTTTATTAACCGCAAAAGAAAACAAATAACATTGTATTAATTACAATATTTTATATGCTTAGAGTTGAGGTATATCAGGCTCTAAGCCATATTTTTCACTTCTAAATTCTTAAACAAATAGTTGCTTAGTAAACAGTGAAATATCGACAATGTCCTTAGTTCTGAAATCTAATCGGGGTCGATTCTCCAGAAGAACCGCTGTGTTAACGGGCGTAGTGCACCTTAAATACGTCCGGGTCGAACGTTCTCCTACTAATGTGGAAGAGTAGAAAGGGGGTTGCCAGCTCAGGTGTCGTCCTAGACATCTGACCACAGTTCAAAAGTACGATGTCTGTTCTAAAATAGCCATAGTATTGCTTCAAAGCTGGATTACCTAACTATATAACTAATATAGCTAAACTAAACTAAACAAGTTATATAAAAAAATTTAAAATCAATTCTTGCTTATGTCAACAAAGATAAATGTTATTTTAGTTCTTTTTATTCAGTAATTACAATTAATATTAATAATTTATCAAAAATTGTTGATTTTCACAAGAATTGAAATCGCATTCTTCACCTTCACGTGAAAAATACTGAAACCCTTGCATTTTACCGATTGAGCTACTGCCTGTTGCTTTCAATTGTCATTACAAACTGTTAAAAATTTATTTAAAGTAATACAAATTAATTAATTTCAATTAATGAGTTAATATTTCAAAAAACTTTGGTAACATCAATTGTCATCCACTGCAAGTTTAAAAAAGTATACTTGAACTTGAGTGGATGTATAAAAAGTATTTTATTAACGATTGAAAATTTTAACAAGATGTATAAATATATATAGGGAGAGTGTGAACTAATAGTAGGGATTGAAAAAAAAAATGCCAAGCATATATATATAATATTAAAAAATCAATTATTCTGGTGCTGCTTTGAAACCTTAAACCCCCAAAGTGAATCGTATGTCCACACAGACCTGTCAATAAAAGAAGTTGTCTCAACCGTTGTTTTGAAAAGACACGAACATCTGTTCCGATCAGCTGAGGGGGAATGAACCAACTGTTAGATCTTTCCCCAGTTCTGTTACTAGATCTACCGGAAATAACAACTTGTTTTTCCCAAATGATTTCTCCCTAGTGCTTATCCATTTCAGGTGCTTTGGATTACCAATGTATTATCACGATTACTTTTTGTAAGATAACAAACACATTAGCGATAATCAACTTCCCTTGACTACCGTTCAGAGGCTTAAGATTCGATGCCATAATCCCTTTGAGCTCTTTGGCCTTCCGGGATCCCTCATAGTCAAATCCAGATGGTGAGATGTAGGTTGTGGCAGCTATCTGCAAGTGACATATAACGTATGTGATATTAATTCCTTATATTTCATTTATTTATTTTATCAGTCAATTCAGTTTTGTAAACATTAATTCCCACAATTGAAAAGTTTGAGTAATATTGTAATGGTATTTTCTAATCTAAATCCTAATCTTCTTTCAATCCAAATTAATTTCCAATGCTTACCTTAATTTAACCCATAATAACTTCATTCTCAAATTGTTTCTTATTTCTTGATCCAATTCCATCCTTTTTTATTTAATTAATGCTACACGAGCTTTGTAATAAAATTGCTTTAATTAGAACTTTCCCACACTTCGAGTGAAGCTAAGAAAATTATTTTAACCCTTTATCTACAGAATTATGTTGCCATCAATTTTCTAACTTCATTTTTGCACCATTAGTTATGTTTCCAAAGTAGAAGAATCCCAGAGAACCCAAGAGAAAAATTTTAATGAATAGAAATATATTAATTAATTTTATTATTAAATAAATATTTTTCATTCCTACTTTTAGCTTATATTAACTTCTTGCTATTTGGGTTACATTCTCCATTTTTTTGGAATACCATCGGCAATAATAGTCATATTACGAAAATATAATCCAGATTTAAATTGTATTTATAAGTACCGTCTGTAGATAAAGGGTTAAAAGATATTTTTATTTCCCGTTTCTAAGTCTACACGTGTCAAAGAATTCATTTCAGAATATCTTAATATAAAATAACTGGGGAAAAATATATCGGCCTCTTTCACTCCTTTGCTTTTCTTTTGTGTCGTGTACTGACGTATTCGTTGCTTCTTTCATGTACAAATTATGCTAAATGGGATGGAATAAAGCGAGGTTTAAAATTTTAAAAAGTATTTCTCTCTCTTTGGCCACGAAACTACTCGAAAATATGTTTTTATATATACATATAATGAAACCACATAATTTAAATTCTAAATAGTTTCAAGATTTTTATCTTACATTAGTACATATTAATTTCATTCTGAAAGGTTTTTATTTTATTTCCTGATCCAGTTACTACTTTTTTATTTAATTAATTTCTATATGCACTCTTGAAAACTGATGTTACTTCGGCTGTTAAGCGAGACGCCTTTCCTCTTTGCCAATAGATGGCGCTTCATTTCCGAAAATCATTTCATGATAACGTGCTCCTTGCATCTGAATGATTCTCCTTTTCGCTCCTCCGCTTTTCTCTTCTCTTCCTTTCCCCCCCCCTCTCCTCCACTTTTCTCTTTTCATCCTTTGCTCCCGATTAATATATTTTCATTGGATGAGGAGTAGATTGGAAAATTTTTGGTTGATTTATTTATTTGTGTTAATGGCGTAAAAAGCTCGATTTGGCCAATGTTTCGCCAAGCAATAGGTTAGAAGCATTAAAATTTCATCAAATAGGAACCTGCATAGATTCTTCTAAAAAAAGTTAAGAGATTAAAAAGAGGAAACTCTGTTGAAAGGCAAGGAAAATTGTATTTAAAAGCGCGGCAAATAGGCTGATATTGACGCGAGTATGTTGAATGGAGTTTGGTGTGATTGCTTTGCTTTTTTTGCATTGTTTGGAGTGTTGCTTACAGCTGTTTCTTATTTTCTTTCGTTAGTGACATTTTTTTTAAAATTTATGATTGAGCGTTCTCTTGTAGTTTGTGTAGTTTATAGTTTTTGTGGGTTTTTTTTGTAATCTCTGTTTATTCTGTTGTGATTTTGATTGGATTAGGAGATGGTAATTTTGCTTGATGTTGCATAATTTGTTGTCTTTTTTTTGTGAGACTGGTTTAACTTGGGACCTCAATTTCTGGGGATTCTTGGGTCAATATTTTTGGTCGAAAGTCAAATAACTCAAATAAAAAAATTTCTTCTTTGAATCCCTGTCTGAGTGTGACTGCCTAGAGAAAGTCTTCAGGCCTGATTTTTCTTTTCCCTTTCTTTTAATTTTTGATT
>JAOUZG010040121.1:2723494-2736026 GCA_026289955.1 Argiope argentata
GCTATTTTTTCAATTGTAACACTTCAACTTTATCTATTCATTTTTTGCAATATCTTCACAAGGGGAGTTTTCATATTTGTAATTTATGATATAATTTACTTAAAGATTATGTTTCATTTCTAGACACCATTATAATTTAAAATTAATTAACTAATTTTAAATTTTCAACTTATACATTTGTTACCTTCCAGGCTTATTGAAAAGAATGCAATAAAAGACATCACAAAAAGTTTCATTGCAATAATTTTATTTATTTAAGAGCTGTGCTTACTAATCTAATGTTTAAAAAGTTTAAAATGAAATCTGCTATGTATATTTGTAATTTATGATGTAATTTACTTTATGATTCATTTTCAGACACCATTATAATTTAAAATTAATGAATTGATTTTAAGTTTTCAACTTATCCATTTGTTACTTTGCAGGCTTATTGAAAATAATGCAATAAAAGACATCACACAAGGTTTCATTACAATAAATTTATTTATTTAAGAGCTATGGGTATGAATATAATGTTTAAAAAGTTTAAAATGAAATCTGCTGTGCATATTTGTAATTTATGATATAATTTACTTAAAGATTATTTTTCATTTCCAGACACCATTAAAATTTAAAATTAATTAATTTTAAATTTTCAACTTATCCATTTGTTACTTTCCAGGCTTATTGAAAAGAATACAATAAAAGACATCACACAAAGTTTCATTGCAATATATTTATTTATTTAAGAGCTATGGGTACGTATACAATGCTTAAAACGATTAAAATGAAATCTGCTATGCATATTTCAATGTATCATGTCAGAACATAATTTCTTGAAAGGCCAAGCACCACGTGCTCGTTCAAATTAAATTATATTTTTACTCATTTTAATTGTTTTATTGAATTAGTCACTTTAGTATTGAAAACGATTTGAAAATTTTTGTATCGATTTATTGTTTAAAAAAATATCACATTTCCTATTTATTTTATTTCATGTAATCACTTGCTCAAAATGACATTTTTATAGTTTTTATTTCCTGTAGTCATTAACTTTTTTTTAAACCAGAAATTTTGTAAATGCGATGGTAATGCGTTATTAAAAGCTGATTTTTTAGAGATGCTCGTGTAGATAATAAAATTTCAATTTTTTGCCTACGGATTTTTGTTGACGCTCATTCCCAAAATAACGTCATGTTCTGCCATGATAATAAGGAGAAATGGCCTTTGTGATAAAATAATTTAAAACAAACCTTTTTTAAATTAAGAATTAGGTTAAATCCTGTTTGACATAGGATCATCAGAGTGAACATATATAATATCTCGAAACTATAGATTTTAAGAAAAAGTGCTCTTTATTTGATATGAAAAAATATTTACATCTAAATATAAAATAACTTCCAAATGTAAGCAAAAATCCTTCCTCAGCAACTTTTTATATGCTTATATAAAGCTCCAGGAAGTTAAAAAAATCTAAAAGCATGGAATGTTTCTAAATTTGAAAATTTTCTTTTTCTTGTTTGGTGAAAACAGCATTTTGCTTGAAATTGTGAATTTACATAAAAAGTTATTGAAAAATAGTTTTTTTAAAACTTTATTTAACGTTATTTAAACTTTAGCATACATTTCAAGGATAACATTCCCTTTTTAAAATTATATCTCAATGAATATGTAAGTTTCAAAATGTTTACCATATTTATAATCATCTCAGTCATTTAGCTGTAAGCTACAATTTGTTTTATATATTATTACATAAACTAAAAAAATTATTAATAAATATCTATTCCAGTTTTAAGTTCCATTATGCCGGCTCTCTGGTACTGAGGTAGCGCGTCTTCCTCGTGTTCTAGGAGTTCCGGGTTCGAGTACCAGTCCGGGCATGGTCGTTCTTCTGTGCGCTATGTGTGACTGTGCCCCTCTGTAAAAAGGGGCCCTGAATGTGATGAGTGTGTAGTTAAGTCGATCTCTTGACCCAATTGAGCTACGGTATGTTGAGTTCAATTTTCATTACAATCTGCTAAGCCTCTATTTAAGGTATTGAAAATAAATTAAATTTAATGAATGAATCAACATTTGAAAAAAACTATATTACCTCATGTATCTCCTACGTTTAAAAAATGTATGTGAACTTGAATGGATGAATAGATAGTATTTTATTAATTATTGAAAATTTGAATTTGATACCTAAATATATATAGGGAGATTGTGAACTAATTGAAGGAATTAGAAAAGTCAACTTTTTTACCAATATATTTTTTATAAAGTAAAAAATAAAATGTTTTATAGTATTTGTAATAGTAGAATTATTAATAAAACAGTTAACTTGGTATTTTTCCGAATCTTAAGTTTAAATCTAATATTAATACCACTGCTACCGTATATCAGTATTTTATATAAATGTTTATCAAAAAACATTTCCAAACACTCACTGTTGCCATTTGAAGCAGTCATCTGAAACCTAACTTTTTGCATTCCGAAAAATAATTAGACGCAAAATTATTCACCTAATAAAAACATTTTTTTATTCTATGAAAAATAAGTAAACATAATTCTTTTAAGTCGAATTTCTTTGAAAAATTAATCAACATATCCTAACAATTATGTGGGCGTTTTTAACAATTAAATTTGAGAAATAAATAAATAAAACGTCAAAATGATGCACAATCTTGAATGGTGAGTCAGAGGTGCCTTCGGAGTGTAAAGGGTTAATTTTTAATTCTGATTTATTCGATCCGGGGATGCATAATTTGTTCAAGAAACGACCATAAAAGATGCGCCAGGGTTAAAAATGGAAATAAAAATGCTTCGCCAAATGGTCACATAATGTGTTGTAGGATAAATATAACTAAAATTTTTGTTGTTGGGAGAAACTCCAACCTGCATTGTTTGAGTTCATACCCACAATTTTTCCCTCTGTACTGCAGAATTTTTATTGTTTATGGAAATGGTTTATTTTATTCATAAGATTTTTATAAAACTGTTGGAGTTATAATATAAACTCCGATTATTTCTGTAAATGTTTTTGAGAAATTATGAGCAAACTCTTTATTCTATTAGTTTTTTGATTGCGCGTATTTAAAATTTGAGTTATTCACAAGCAACATACAACGCAGCTTCAACTTTAAACATTCTTTCAGAAAATCAGGAATATATATATATATAACACATCTCGAAGGATGGAAACATATTCAAGTTAAATAAAAGAAAGCTTTACAATAAATAATAGTAATAATTTTTTTCTGTGATAAAAATTTCACACTTCAGCAGATTCTTTTACATTCGCCTTTCTGAACTGATTTCAATCCAAGTTTCCTCAACTTTTCTTAATATTTCGGTTTCAAGATACTCCAAAATTAGCCTTAAAACGTAAAAAGAGGAAGTTTATTGTTTTGACAAAAAGCAATTTTATATCCAGATTGTAGTTGACCCCATTTTTTTTTACTTTGTACAACGAGAAACATTGAAATCTTTGAAGCACAAATAGATAAGTTGATTACCTGATTTTGGAACAAAATTTTACAATAAATTCTATCCAGAATTGAACTACAGTAAATGAAATCTGAACTAAGAATATATGATATTTCCAGTTACTTTTAGAAAAATATTTTTAAAACCCAATAGTTGTAATGCAATCATTGCATTAAAAGATTGTTTTTGAAATGGAGATTTTATATGATAAACAAAGAAGTTAAACAATTTATTTTGAACAACATTGTATTGTGAATCAAAGCTTGCAATCGCTAGAAGGCCTTGCAACTTCTAGGAATCCTATATCTCAAGATTATTTTCTCATTATTTTAAGAGTATCATTATATTGTGCGTTTATTTGATTTTCATTGATAGCGCATTAAATTTTTATTTAAATGAAATCAAGCTTTATTTATGTTTCAGAAAATTATTCTTCATTTTTTTCACCATTTTTAAGAATTTTTTTGGGAAATTTGTATGGTTGATTTTACAGTTAGTAGATTGTCCTTTTAGTCAATCGCCCTATCAAAATTTGAATTAGATTATTTATATTGCTTTGGAAAAGTGCTGTTTCTTTTTATTATTTTTTGTTAAATTTTTTTTTCTAACCCGCTAAATAATGAAACCAAACTTTGCTGAGATGTATAATTTAATACTTTTTTATTTTATTTTGTTTTTATATTTATTATGTATATGTTACTTATATAAAGGGGATTAAATTAAATTAAATTAAAATAAATTGTTTTTGGACATTGGGAAAACCCCCTCTGAAACTTGTATTACTTTAATCTAGCTCTTTTCGTGCCATTAAAATTGCATTATCAGTCGCCAAATCATGAAAGCTACCAAATGATAAAATTTAAGGAACAAATTCATTCCAAAAATAAACGTTCCTTTTTAATATTCAGAACGAGACGCGTAATCTGTTTACAGAAGTTTCCGCTAAATGACATAATGGACAGTTTGTTGTACCTATTCTTCATTTAGTATGTATCTTACGTAACAGAGAGGTTGTTATGTAAGTTTTTATTCACTAGACAGAAACTCGAGATTTAGTTTGTTTACAGTAAAATAGTTGCTGTTTAACGAATGATATATATAAACTTGCCAAACTTACGCAACACAGAAAGAGCTTATATAAGCATTTATTCACTTTAATATTCTTTTGGATTATTTAAGCATTCACATCTTTAAGCTGATCCCTTTCCATGTTTCTCCTTTCTTTCCTATTGATTTTACTTTCGTATTCTTACCAAAGATGTATCCAAATGCTTAGTTATTGTTTCGAGAGGATGTATTTATACTCGATGATTGTGTTGTCCTCATCCCACACTTTTTTTGTTTCCCGAAGGAATTAAATGTATTCTAGTTATATCATCTTTATAAATCAAACAACAGGACCTGGATAGCCTGGTTGGTAGAACGTTGGAATCGTATTCCTTAGATTGCGAGTTCGAACCTCGGAGGCTGGTGAATCCCCGTGCGTGAGGTGACTGGAGTTCATTAAATCTGTGTTTGTCAAAAAGTTCTCCATGTCGAACGTAATACCACTGGGTCAGAGGTGATCGTTCTCTGTTCCAGATCTAAATAACGATCTATGTATGAATGAAGTCCGTCACGTAAAAAAGTTTTTTGCCATGTGTGAGCTAGGAGTCAGACTTCTACCCTCAGGTGCTCAGGGTATATACCCTCAGAAGCTAATGAACCCCTCTTTCCGTTAAAAAATGGACACGGGAACGACAACAAATCAGAGGATAGAAAGTCTCATTTTTTAAACACTCTTGTTTAACTTGGCTTGTTCCAAGTTAAAAAATTATTTTCCTAATGACTTCTGACTATTAATTAGTAATTTTTAAAGCTAATATGCCTTTAAACCTAATGTGATAATATCAGAAAACTACAGGATAATATTTTCATCTTAATTATCCTAATGAAGGGTCTTAATTATCTAACTAGTGCCTACTGATAATTAACACTAACTATGCTTTACAGGATCTGTTATCCTATGTGGTTAATCTCTTCTACTAATAGCAAAATCGATCCAGATTATTATGTAAGAAAATACATGCCTATCTGTACTTGTAATATCTGTATTCAAATAATATCTGTACTTTGTTTTAAAGAAACTGCAGCTGCATAGTTACTTTGCCTAAAACTTTGCTGCATTTTTGAAGCTTTACTTTGCTCATGCTTTTTCTATTTTAAGAATAATTTACGAAGAAAAAAAAGCTCGCAGCTTTGTCTTCATCATTGTTTTTCAGAGTTGCAACTAGTGATCTGCGACTTTGCTCACACGCGTTTGGACAACTTGCGCAGCACGCTAACTGGTACTTAAGAACTCTAAAGATTTTTTTAAAAGATAAAATGTTATTTAGAAACAACTGAAGCAGTGAAAATAAGTTGGAGTTGGCTTGCAGGAAATAGATTTTCTATTTGACCATCAGGAAACTTGCTGTCTTTCAGATTATTTTTCATTCTTGATATTACAGTTTTACTATGTCATTATTGTATGGCAGAAACTTGTAGCTACAGATTTTGCCATTTTACGATCTTTGGAAATCTTGTGTTATATGCTGTATCACATTTGAATACATTTGTAATGCAATAAACATATTATTGATTTATTTTTGAGTTATTTTTGATTTTAACAACTTTGTTAAATGTTGTAAGTTATTGATTCATTTTTTATCGCTCACTATTACATACTACTTTGCACATATGACTATTCAAGGTTGTAATCGCTGTTTATGATATTTTTACCACAAAATGAGCGTAGTGAAATGCATAGGAACTTAACCAATTTTTACATAAGAAATTACAATACGATTCCAATATTTTTTGTATTAAAGAATTTGTGTTTCTGATAAATCTACGACTGATAAATTTATAAAATTGCATTTCTGATAAATTAGCAACTGGGTAATAACAATTTTTATTAAACTGCTTGCGACCTTTTTCAGCTTAACTGCCTTAGGAATCTATATAATCGGAGAACTGCTAATGAAAAAATTGAAAAATAAATAAATAAATATTGATTTAGACAAAAAAAGAACTCATATACTTGAACTTAATTTTTGCTAAGTAATTTTTTCACAAAGACTATTATAGAAATATGTCAAAGAACTAATGGTATTATAACCATTAAATCTGGGCAACTCTCCTTTCTGTAGCCATAGGGAAATAGGATCGTCAATTCACTAAGCCACCGAATGCTTATTAACTCTCTCATGGCGCATGAGAGAGTCGAAAAGAAGTCTGGAAGAAGAATGATACAGGAGAGTTGCATAGAATACCCTTTCACGTGGCAAAATCCCCTCCATAGTAAATCATATTCATAAATACGAAGACCACTTCAAGACTACATAGTAACTGAGACCAAAATACCACTCGTCAAAATCTATTAACACTTTGGTGACCGGCAATTTTACACAGAAACTATATCATGTCACCGGCTACTTTTTTGTAATTGAATATGAAAGTAAAACGTTCTAAAAAAGCTCCAATGAATTTTGTTGAATTGGAACATCAAAAAATTCTTCGCCTATACGTTCCGTAATGGTTGAAATTTTTGTAATTTTACTAAAATTCTAATAAAAATGTAAATACTAGGAAAAGTAATTTTTCTGTTATAGAGTGGACAAGACTAAACACGATACGCCAAGTTTTTGCAATGTTCTATATCGCCCTCGGTGTTATAAATTGAAACAGATAATGCAAGTGCAATGACGAGTTAACTCGTCACCGGTCAACAACGTTTGGCATAAAAAGACGAGTTAACTCGTCACGATGGATACAGATACGGATTCTCACGATGGATACAGATTTCTGACTCTACAATGTTTATATGCTTATACATACAGATGTTCACAATGTAATTAATCAATTTTTTCCTTTTCACTTTGTAATTTTCTTTCCCTGTAAGTTCACATCATAGTCACCATTTGTTTAAGTATTCTTGTCCCCTCCATGTAGTTATTACTTCACCAAAAATTGAATACAGTCGTGTAGGATTTGACACACATGTGATTCACTTTGGAGATACCTGAATGGTGTATCGCCTCTTTCTTTCTTTTAACATTTTTTTCTTTCCATTTTTTCCCTTCCATCTTGTGTTCATCCAACTGGTTAGATAACTTAGTGTTATAGGCACCAGAGCACAGGATGGCGTTATGTTATGTCTTTACTCAAAGAAAAGATTCATCGCCTAACTTGAATAATATAAAAGACATTAAAAAATCTAATTTGGTTTTAGAATATTATTTTTTAAGTGAAATCCGTTTTTTAATACATAATCAAATTTTGCATGTGTTTGGATTTGAATGTGCCTATCGGTACCCGATTTTTCCCATCTGCATTGAAGTTAGTCTGAGGTTAAAATATTCAAGAAATTCTGCTGATTTGGAAATACGATCAGTAACCTGTCCTTTAACAGCAGAAAATAAAAGAAACAGCCCAAAAGGCCCAGAAAATCATTGCTAAACACTAGGGATTTTTGTTGAAAATGTAGTAAGGGCAATAAAGCGAGGAAAGGGGCGGAATTACTCAGGGGAGGTCGGGAGACGTCCACTGCTTCAAAACGACGAAACTCACCCATTACAACTCGGATTCGAAACCTGATCTAATCTTGTGGAAGGGAGGGGTTAAATGATCTGATATACAGACCATGGCCCACGAACAGCAAATACCACCCCTCTTGCCATCTAAAAGTCTTATTTGGGGACATGTGCTTGGACACTGAAGCGGAAAGGAACATGATACAGTGAATAAAATTGGGCATCAGCATTGGCAGGGGAGATCTATGAAGAAGCCATCCAAAAACAATTTTTTATTCATTATTAATGTTTAAAGTGATAAGTATATTTATAAAGTATATGATGTAGAAAAATAAGGAATTGTATTAAACATCAGGAAGTACCAATATTATTGATTTTTTACTTGTTTATTTATTTATTTTCATAATGGAATTTACTTAAAAATGTAAAACAACTCTCATATAAAATTATACTTTTTTCACCATCAAACATTCCAGCTTGATGTTCTCAGGTTGATCTTTATTTTTCGTCATGTGATCTACGGCTGAAATGTTCTCAAATGCTCAGGCAATTAATGTAGCCCAGGTAGATTTTGTTCTGTTCAGCTTCATCATTTTGGATATTTTGTTAAATTTCTGCTGTTTTGAACGTTCTTAAAATCCCGAATAATTTTAATCTATTTAGATTCAAAGTTGCAGCGTCATATTCTGTTTCTTAATGTGATTTTTGTATCTCTTTTTGCTTACTTTTGTATATTAGTTAATAAATTAAACTTTAATATGGTAATATACTGTCTATATAATAAGAGAATCACTGGAGCAGCTCACTTGCTTTTAATTTTATATCTCCATTTTTAGTATTTGAATTCTTTCATTGTTTTCTCTAATCTCATGCTCCTTAACAGAAAGTCTTATACTAAATTTTTCTTTTCTCTTTCGCATGATGAAAATTTGGACCAGTTTCTTTGAAAAGTAAAATCGTGCCATCTTTGCCATTTATGATTCGACCATATATTTTTCTTTACAATATGCCAATCCTCTAGGGAGGCACCTCGTAAATGAGGATGAGATGCTTCCGGTATGGTTGTTGGAACTCGCCACCCTTGGAGGGTACACTGTAGATGGGGGTTGGACTCCTCCCATCGATGACGGGATGTACTTCTTACTGGGAGGGTTGTACCGTGGCCGGTGACGGTCATTAGAACTCAACCACAGTCCCCGCTAGGGTTGCAGTTTAGCCATATATGGCTCTTGCGTCAACCCCCCCCCCAAAGAACCAAACCCGCTAGTGTTGCTGTTGCGGTGGTCTGATCATTCAGTTTTATGGTCAGTTTTATGCCTTCGTGGTGGGTAGGAGAGTCTGTCTATGGCTTACAATATACCAACATTAAAGCTTTATTCTATGCCAAAGTTCACAGCAATGGCAGAAATAGGAAAGCAACTAAATAAAAGAAAGCAACCTTAAAAGTCCCATTTTATTAATGTATTAAAATGTAGTATTTATTTGAATTCTTTTCTACTTTTTAATTTCATATTATATAATTCATTATTATAAGTACAATGAAATCTTGAAATAAATATTTTTCTTAACTTTCTTATAATGGTTAACCATCTACCATCATTCCAAAATTTAATTGAATTAATCTATAAAATGATAATTAAATTATTACAATATTAAAATTGTGTATTATCTTTAAGAATAGAGACGAAGGCAAGATTTAAAACTTTAATGCATCACGAAGTAATAAAAGGTCGATTGAGAATTTCAATTTTTACAGACAAGAAACAACTAAAGTTAAATGAAAATATGTGAAAATAAACTCTACTTGTATGAATAAGTTCGATTATATTCAAACCTTTTTCATCATAATGATTAGTTTCAACAAGCATTATAATTCATATTTTATATATTGCTAAGAGAGCATTGACTGGAATAAAAATGAATTACTATAGCGAAAATAAATAAGATAAAATAAATAAAAAGTTATAAAAAGATAAAATATAAGAGTAATTTGTTAGAAGTTTTTATAAGGAGAATATATATTTATAACAATACATTTATGTATGTAAACTAAAATAGTTGTTTACACACTTGAGTAGATCTTGTTTTGAAGCATGTTTTGGATCTAGAATATGTGCTTTTTAACAAAAATGTTTATTATTTAAATCCAAAAGACTTCAAAGGTTTAACAGAGCTGAAAGAATTCTGAAAAAAAAAGTACAATCTCTTTAAAAATCATTAGGCGTGCATTTTTTAACTTATGAGAAAAAATTTTGAGATGTTTAAGCCTCTTCTAAAAAGTCGTTAAAAATTCTACGAAATTTACTGCGCAATGATGCATTATACATGAGAAGTTCTACGAAAACATCATTATAACTGGTCCATTAAAATTTATGTTTCGAAGTAGGAAAGGATTCTCAATTTTTATCGTTTTTGTCATTAACATGCACCTTCATACTTCATGAACAAATAATTCTAGTAATTATATTTAAAATCTACAATCAAAAGATGAAAGAGCAATTCCTATTATTTCGTTTTATGTACATGAAATTATTTTTTTTTTTGAAAAAATTATATCATGTAGGGTTTAATTTGTATTAATAGTTATCTTTGAATAAATATTATAATTAAACTGTTGCTTGATTATAACATGTTTTTACCACTTTTTAAAAACTTGTATTTACCATTAGAATAAAAAAATTGCTTTGACATTGATTTAGAGGTTAAACAAAAATTGTAAAAAGTGGGTGTAGATGGATGTATTTAAAATGAATTGGAGCTTTAATCACTTTTATAATATAGGGTGTTTATTAATTATTCTTGGGGTTTCCGTACCTCATAACTTTCGAATAAAAAATATTTCGCAAAAACCGATTACGTATTCGTAAATTACAACTCAAAGAATTTTATTAATGATATTAAATTGCACAAAAAGCTTATTAAAAGCTTATATTAAAGCTTGCACAACTTGAACTTTGTAGGCATTCAGTTGAAGCGGTTATGGAGAACGTTCCATATTGTCGTATGCGGTATATGTAACTGCACAGCTGATTGTCTCGTTGATTTTCGTGGACTACGAGTAAACATATCTTGGATGCGATCAACATTTTCCTGCGAAGTGCTTGGTCTTCCCGCTCCCTTTCGGTGTAGAACGCTACCAGTTTCCTGAAATTGTGTTAACCAGCGTCTGATAGAATTATCCGAAGGAGGATCTTTCTTGTACGTGGTCCTGAAGTGACGTTGAGTAGTTATGACTGATTTAGTTTTGTAAAACCACAATACACACATTCCTTTCTCTTGCATGGTTGCCATTTTTATTTATGACGTCGTAATTACCCAGACAGCAAATGCTCTAACGTTGCATTGTTGTTACGTAAAATTCTTTGAGTTGTAATTTACGAATACGTAATCAGTTTTTGCGTAATATTTTTTATTCGAAAGTTGTGAGATACGGAAACCCCGACAATAATTAATGAACACCCTGTATATTTTCAGTTTCTAATGCATGTTAAAAAACTTTCTTTACCGTGATAATCAATGTGATTAAATTCTACCAAAGTAGAGTACTCATTCAATGATTTTACTTTGAATTCCTTATCTTTTGGTGAAAAATTTCTTCTTTTTAGCGAATGAGGAAAATGTGTTTTAAAAAATTGATTCGTTTTTATTATGTTTTAATCCTATTTTAGAATAATTATATTCCCCTTTAGAATTCATTATTATATATTTTTATGAAAAAAGAATCCATTCTGTGAGTGTGTGGGGCGACGAATATTCGATATAAAAACACGAAGCACAGTTAACGAAACAGAATCGAAACCTTCACAAAACATAATTTTCAAATATCAACAACACACAAATAGTAAATCGCCTTTTTTAAATCGTTTTTTAGGGCAGCATGAAATGCGCAAAGATATCAACACTTCAAAGACTAAATTTTCTGGACTACCAGTTTGAGCTCTGTTTCTCAAAGACAAGGAAAAAAAGCTTCTGGAAGGATATGATCCCTTCGTTCCTAATTGAGTTTTTCAAAAATTTCAGTAGTTTCGGGAATTTTCGTTTTTGTAGCTAATGTGCCAAATATTCGCTAAATTTTTTGCCAAGCCTGATGCATCATACATTACATGATATTCATTAAAATATCTATAAAACTCTCTTCCTTAACATAAAACTAACTGCCAGGGAAAGCAGTACTACAGAATCGTGACGATATATTATGCATCAATTCTGTTAATATTTATCATGAGATCACACAGTCACGTTGTATCAAAATGTAATTTATAAATTAAAAATAAGGTTCTGAAAATATTGTTTCCACGAGGAATTGTATCACTACTACATAAAATGTTAAAGTGTCTGGTACGCAAAAAAGTGAGTGAAAATCGATTACAAAACCTCCATTTTTGCACACACACACACACACACACACACACACACACACACACACACACACACACACACACACACACACACACACACACACACACACACACACACACCCACACACACACACACACACACACACACACACACACACACACACACACACACAC
>JAOUZG010040121.1:2768060-2792162 GCA_026289955.1 Argiope argentata
TGTTCAAGGAAAATTGAATTCTGCATGCTGATTATGTTTCCTCCGTTATTTTATGTTGAGAAATGAAAAAGGAGATTTCGTGGGGTTTTCAATAACTTATAAGAACATGTCTAAACTAGAAATATATAATTTTTTTCAATTCCTACTATTAGATCATAATTCTCCCTATATATATCTTGTTCAAATTTTCAATCGTTTATAAAATATTTTTTTTCTTCAACTCAAGGTCAAGTAGATTTTTTAACTTGTTGAGGATGACATTTGTTGTTTATACAGTTTTTTTTCAAATATTAATTCATTAATTTTTTATTAATTAATTAAGAACTAACTTTCTTGCCAAATATCTGCATTTAACAATCACCAAATTAGTAACGAATTCAGTTTGTTTTTCCCCCACAATAATGAGGTTAGGCTTAACAAGTTTTCTGCCTATTATTTCGAACGATTCTGTTTATTTTCTTAATGTTTGAGGTTTTTAAAATCAAACATTATTAATTAACCGATTTTTCGGGTTGATTTTGAAGTACTTTTGAATTTAAATAACTTAGAATAAAGAAAATTAAAAATTTCTAATCTGTATTGCGTTACGCAAACTGGCGAAGAAAATTTTGAGTTATCTCAATTGGATTTGAATATTCAATTAACGTTAAAAATTCACTGCTATTATATATTTTTTTTATCAATTATTCATAGTAATTGTAATTGTTTGGCTGGGCGTTGTATTCGCATTCCGTAAGCTGTGAGTTTGAACCCGCCAGCCGAAGATTCTCTGTGCGTTCGTGTGTGTGTGTGTATGGTGGACGCTGAATCTCCCGTGATCACAAAATTCTTCATGACGAGAGTAATACCACTGGGGGTATTGGGTCAGAGGTGATCGTTCTCTGTTCCCGATCTGAATTACGATCTGCGGGTGAAAGAAGGAATGAAATGTATGAAGGAAGTTCGCCCCGTAAAAAAGATTTGTGACGTGTGTGAGATAGATATCAGATGTCTACCCTCGGTTGCTCAGGGTCCATACCCTCAGAAGCTACACGAGAAAGCGCAATAGGACAACAACAACGACAACTGTAATAATTTGATAAATAGTAACTAAAATAAAAAGTGTTTCTATGTTCACCTTAATAGGAATTGATTTAATTTTTTTTATATTTTACTTGTTTTTTAAAAAGAAATTGAATATGATTTTTCGATGAATACCAAACAACTAGAATGAATGTGAGCGGAGATATAGAGACAACACACTCACTCACTCACTCACTCACTCACTCACTCACTCACTCACTCACACACACACACACACACACACACACACACACACACACACACACACTTCAGATAGTTACAAAAGAATTTATTAAAGTGAATCAAGTATGGTTGCATTGTACGATTGTACACTAGTGTGGGGAATTAGATAAATTTATTCAGTCCGGAAATTTGGAATGGAACTCCTGTTTCTTTTATTATTTAATTTTCTTTTTTGAAAAAATTAACACCATATTTCGTATATAAGGGGGCAGAAAGTTGAAGAATCTATAGGCATTCATTCACTTCTTTAGATCATACACTCATGGCCGTATAATCTTGTTGGTCGTATTTTGATGATTTTTCCAGGAGAGATTGATGCATAGACCATTGATGATTACTTTGTAGCCGTCCTTGGTACCGGCATCATGATCGGTAATGTAGATGATTTGACGGATTCAATACAGAGGCCTTATTGAGATATATAATCTCTAGTTTTTTTAAACATTTGTGATTGAAATTAATCTGTTGAATGATTTTATTTTCAATTATTTTTCAATCACATCCTGATATGTTAGAATTTCAAAAATTTTGTACATTTGTGTATTCTCGATGATAATATACTATTGTGATACTTTAAGAACTTAAATTTCAGTAAGCTGAAATAATTAAATAAGATTTTAATTCAATGCACATAACACTATCGGCTTATGAATTCGAAAAAAAAATTGTATTTCATGTTCCGTAATATTTATAATAAAATAAATCAAAAATTAAAAAATAAGTAAGTGATTATATTATATCCTTTAGTTATCGATAAATATTCTTTCTAAACACTGTTTAAAACGATAAATTATTTTATTTTCATCAACCAAATTGATTTCTCCATTTCCTGTAGGCAGTTAGTTATTACATATCTCGCCAGATTGGCATCAAAAGGCAAAAAGAAGACGAGAAGTTTTGAGCTCTGGCAAAATGAAATTTTATTTTATTTTTATTCCTCCTTTTTCCTGTTTTGAAAAAGAGGAATAAAATATCCTGGACTTTTCAATATTTCATAACCTTAAATCGAAAGAGGAAATATATTGCCTACTTTGGGATAGAATCGTAGCTCTGAATTTTCGATGGATATTGCGTCGTCGGATGTGACAGCTGAACAGAAGACAAAATAATTTTCGATTCATTTTACTAATAATTGATTGGAACGAATTAATCATAGTAGAATAATTTCACTACAGGATAGTATTAAACTTATATTTAAAGGATTATATTAAAGGATAGAATTGATGAGTAATGTTAAAGGGCAAACTGATCTGGTGCAGATACAAAAGGAGAACAGTTCGATACATGATCATATAACGACAAATATGCCGGCGTCCTGGCTTAGGGGTAGAGCGTCTTCCTCGTGATCAAGGCGCTCCGAGTTCGAGTCCTGGTTCTTGCATGGCTGTTCTTTTGTGTTCTATCTGTGAGGTGAGGTGAGTGCCCTGCCCCCCTCTACAAAGGGGTTGTGCCAGCGACTGTGGAAGTATCTAAGTCGTGCTCTTGGACCTAGTCGGTGCTACTAAAAAACAAGAGACACTCAAACGGCTTAAAATCGTTGTAAGCCTTCAGCGTGCTTTTCTATGGCAAGTGCCATTAATAACAAAAACAACAACAAAGACAAATGTATTAATGATACTAAAATAATAGTTGTCAATTCGTTTAATTCTACGAAAAAAATGAAATTAAAAATTATAAAACCTTTTATTCATATCTAAAATTTAGGCACGTCTTCATCGAAATACATACGTTGGAACAAAATAAACATTAGTTATATTGATTAATATTGAGTAAAGAGCCTATGTTTATTTTTATGCAAAAGAATGAGATTAACCAAGTTTATTCACGTCATATATCCGCAAGTTCTTTTTTTGTTTGTGTCCTTGGTCCCATATTTCCTCAGCATTTCATTCAGTATTTATTTAGTATGTATCAGTTTAATTATGCGAAAAAGAAATAAAATTAAAAGTTAGAAAACAGTTTAATTCTAAAATTCAGGCATGTTTTCAGCGAAGTACGTATGTCGTACAACTCTCCCCCATTAATTATCATGAAAAATATTGAATTAAGTGACTGTTCTTATTATTAAGTGACTGTTATTTTCATGCAACAGAATGAGATTAAACAAGTTTTCATCAATATGAAAACTAATGAACATATGAACAATATCATATATAAATCAGTTTTTTTTTGTTTATGCTCCTTGTCCCATATTTCCTCAGTATTTCATCCTCTTGTGTCTTTACAACGGTCTAAAAATTTTATATTAATGTCTCATCTTGAAACATTATTATGGTTACGATGTTCATATAAACTACACTCGTGGACAAAATTAAGAGATGGGTGGGATTTTCCCAATTATCTCGAAAAATACTGGATAAAAATAAACGAAATTCGGTATGGATAACTTATAGTATGACAATAATGTGTGCAAAGCACAAATTAATGAGCTCTTCATTGGCAAGAGTTATTGCTAACAGTCCAATGTGGCAATAACTCTTTATGAAAGATAGCAATGAAAGTGAGGCTTGTATGGTATGTGGTTGCCTCTAGTACGGTGTGTAGTCATCTCTGACAGATAAACAGTATACACAATGAGTATGCATACTATTAATAAGAGAGCTAAGGAGTGCTTGGGGAAGACCCTCCCAATCTTCCACTTGAGCAGTTTTTACTCTGGAATGGTTCTGGGTGGGATTTTCGCAATAGCCCTTCCAAAAGCATCCCAAGCATGTTCAATGGGGTTAAGGTCAGGAGATGATTATTATTTTGATAAAATGTATCGATACTTGTTAGTTGCATTTCCCCTTTTTAACATTTTAGGAGCTATTTCATAGAATTTCCCTCCATTTCTATGAATAATATTCGATTTTTGACCTTTCGGGATATTTATTAATCAAATAGCGATCCGTTTTCGATCGTTGATTGGCTTAAGGTGTTAGATTTAGAAGTTTCATAATGCTGTCAATTTCAGTAACAGAATGGGAGAGTTTTTTTTAATTATAATTTTAATGCTTCAAGAATATGTGACTAAATATGATTAATATGGCTGTAGGGTTGTATATAAATTTTGATTTCCTAAGTTTAATCTAACTAAGATTATCCTACAGTTCATTTATTGACCGAAATAACATTAAGTTTGATTAAAAATTATTAAATTCAATTAAAGCATTTTTGGATGTGGAAGTATATGCTAATTTTTAACAACTTAGAAATTAATTATTGAGACGATTAGTGAGGTCACGTACTGTTAAATAATTAAAATTCTTCCTTATTTAGCATTTAAAGATTATATTTAGTTATTAAAGATTCTAACAAAACGTCAACAAAACACTAGCAGATTTAACACTTTACATATGTCTATCCTCCTGAAAGATATGAATGAATATAAAAAAATAATTTTTTAAATGGGAAAATCATGTTTCTCACAATCAAAGACATTTTTATTCATTTAAGCTTAATTTAGATTACAATCTTGTTTCCCTTTATTTGGGCATGCTAAAATGCAACTACGATAACCAGATACCAGCTTTTACACGATTAAAATAATTGTAATCGATTTATAAACCGATCTCTCCGTATCCTGGTACATGATAAGACAGATAAGCCTCTAATCTTACTATTCTAATTTCCCATCACTACGAGGCAACATTATCTTCTAATTATTCTAATGAATCATCTTAATTATCTACAAAGTGCCTGTTGACAGTTAAGTTGCAACTAATTATGTTTAAGTGATTAAATATCCTGGGAAGTTAATCTCTTGTATTAATCGTTAAGACTGTCTAGATTACCATGTTAGAAACAATGTCTACGAATTCTTAATTAAATATAGGTGACTCTTGTAATTCGCCTTAAAGAAATGACAACTGTATTATGATTTTGAAAGAAACTTTGTCGCATATTTGAAACTTTATCGTATATTTAATGCTCTAATAATGCCTAAATTTTTTGTTGTTGTAGTCTTAAAATAATCTAGGGAAGAAAATTGTTATCACATAGCATCTTATCTTTTTATCTTTTAAACTATTCTTAAGAGTTGAACTGCTAAGTTGCGTCTAGAACGTTTACACGAATACAAATAACTTAAGTAGCGAGCTATCTTGCATTTAAGAAATGCAGATTTCTTTTTTCATTTCGCATATACGAATTATAAAGAAGGTATTACAATGGTCAAAAAATGCGGATTCAAGATTGTGACGAATCTTCAATTCTCAGATCTTCCTGAGTTCGAAAAATATATTTCTGTAAAATGTCTGTCTTTTCGTCCGTCTGTCTGTGACAATGAGAACTCAAAAACTGTTTGAGGTAGATGGATGAAATTTCGTAAAACGTCTTTACACCAAATATGTGGATTTCTATCAAAGTTTGTGCAAAATCAATCCAGAAAAAAAATCTGTTTAGCGGTCTATTCGGGTTATAAGTTAATATGCTCACTACAAAACGAAGAAAGCTATTGAATTAAATTTGGTACATAGATTAAGTACACAAAAGAGAAACCTATCTCTCTCTGAACATTATTAAATTAAGGCGTCTTAGTACTAAATCGGAGATACCCTACAAAATATTGTAATTGTAGGGTGTCTATTTTTATATCATTTTATATCATTTTTAAGATTGGACCATTCATTTGCTCGTCGCCAAGTGGAATGTAAGTGATAACACCGTATAGCACATAGTTCCTTTGCTACATCTAAACACCAATTTTTGGATAATAATTGTCGCTGTGCTCAAATTAACATGGGATAGAAGGACTTTAGTGAATATCTTGTGTACTTCTATAAACCTCTTATTTATTCAAGGTAGTTTAGCTTATTAACTTCCCCCTTTTAAAGCAAAACTGGGGCTATTTTGGGACGGACTTAGTAATTTTGAACCTTTTTCAGATGACGAGGACGATGCCTGAGATGGCACTCCCTCTCTAAACTTTGATACCACTCCAGTGCGAGGGTGTTTGGCCTCGAAGGATTTTAAGAACATCTAATCTACTCACATGACTATTCTTCGGTGGAATCGGGTCTGAAACTTGACCCCTTCTGGTCCCGAAACCAAGACCTTACCCCTAGGTCACCGGGGGCCTATCTATTTCCAGAAAATCTTCTTTCAAAGTTGTTGTTTATCATGAAATTTGCTATGGACAAGCTCGCTGAGGTAGTCAGCGATTTTAGCCTAATCAGCGTCTCTTGTTTTGTAGCAGCGCCAACTAGGACCAAGAGTTCGACTTCTGCTACTCAATCATCACATTCGCTTGCAAAGTCCCTTTTTATTGGGGGCACATTCACACGCCTCACAAAAAGAGTAAAGAATAGCATCCATTCCCAAATCGGGACTCGAACACGAGATGCCCAGATCGCGGGGAAGACTCGCTATCCCTTTGATAGGACGATGGCTCTTTCAGATCTGTTGTTATTACTTATAGCACTTGCCATGGACAAGCTCACCGCTGATACACCAGCAGATTTAAGCCGAAAGGAGCGTCTCTTGTTTTTGAAGTAGCGCCAACTAGGGCCAAGAGTACGACATAGCTACACGCTCGCCACATTTGCTTGCACAGTCCCCTTTTACGGGGGGGGGGCAGTCACACATCTCTCAGATAGCACACAGAAGAACAACCCTGCCCAAACCGGGACTCGAACCCGGGACACCCAGAACACGAGGAAGACGCGCTACCTCTGTGCCCGAAAGCCAGTCTTTCAGATCTTATGTTTATAATGAATTTCATTTTGATACATTGTATATAAATTTTATGATAAAATGTATAGAAAAGGAAAATTCGCATTAACTATTGCCACTATGGCGGTTTTCTGAAATATATAATTACAAACCGTTTTCTGTTGATTATAATTAATAATACATTCTAAAATGTATGAAATTATCTATAAATTTATCCATTTTTTTCATTTACAAATATTTTTGTCACACTAAGAGCATTAATATGACATTAATATTAAAAACTTGTGAAAGTTACGGGTTAAAAAAATAAAGCTTACACGAAACTTTCACAAAAAGTGTACGATGTTAAAAAATCTTTCCGATAAGGCTATTTTTTTACCCATTTTGTTAAAACTCCACCTTCATAATTACACTGAAGGAAGTTAGAAATGGCAGTTTGTCAACATTCAAGAAAGAAAATGCCCGAAAAATATTTAATGATGTTAAAAAAAGAGAGAAAAATATTTCCAAACAACTCTATACAGTCGATAAGAGATTAAAAAAAAGACATCCAATCAAGACGATTCATGGAAATTGAAATTCCTGGCAAAGGAAGAAAAAATGCTATTCCTGGGAGCTCAGCTAAGAATTTCCTGGAAATTCTCCTTATCTTGGGAGAATGTGCGTTAGCCAATTTTTGCGAGGAATTATTATTGATTCACTGATTAATAGAAAGCAATAAGAAACGACTTCGACGTTCCAAGAACAAAAAATACGATCTCCAATTAAACGATTCCAGGATTTTGAAATTCCTAGTATGCGAGGGAGAAATTTTATTTTTTTGAAACTAAAAAACAGTTTTAAATTGATTTGGCGCCCCTAAATTATTGCCAAGCAACAAAGATTGAAAAGTATTTTAGAAACTAAAAAACTTTAAACTAACTACTTTTAAAGTTTAAATATTAATTAATTATTTTTTTTACGGACACGAAATATACAATGAGAAAAAATCAAACTCATGATTTTAATCAATCTCCTCGTTTCGTGCCTCCTTAGTAAGTAAATATGTTTCTGGAATTAAATCGTTCTGTCCGTTTCTTTGTGAGAAAGATAACGCAAAAAATTTAGAGAAATATTGATGAAATTGCTTATGTGATCTTCATATTAAATTTACCGTTTTCTATCAAATTTGTAATGAAATAAATTATTCAAAAGTATTTGTTTATATGGCTGACAGCAAGGAGAGCAGGATTATTACAAAGTAATTAAAGCTTGATGAATACAATTCCGGTAGTATAATTCTGTAGATGGTACAATTCTACAATACAATTCTGATACTATCAATACAATACAATTCTGATACTATCAATACAATACAATTCTGATGGTACAATGAATACAATACAATTCTGTAGGTGGTAATAGCGGTACAGTATTGCCATCTACAGAATAAGTTTTTATTAATTTTACTAAATATGCTGTTATTGTTACAAATAGCACTTGCCATGGAGAAGCACACTGATTGCCGTCAGCGAATTATAGCCGAATGAGCGTCTCTTGTTTTTGAAGTAGCGCCAACTAGTGCCAAGAGTACGACTTTTGCTACTCATTCATCACATTCGCTTGCACAGCCCCTTTTTATAGAGAGGCTTATTCTCACCTCTCACAGATAGAACACAGAGAATTAACCATGCCCGAAACAGGACTCGAATCCGCGAGGCCCAGATGACGAGGAAGGCGCGCTACCCTTAAGCCAGGACACTGGTACTAAATATGTTTAAGTTTTGATTGAATGGAGATCTGTACATTTGGATAAATGCAAAATTGATTACAATGAAACGAAAAGATTTTCATTCATAAAAATTCGCGCGTGATTTATAAAATAAACAAACTAAGACTGTATTTTTTAGCAAAATTTTGGTTTTAATCAAAGGAAAAAGGACATTAAATATGCATCTCGATTTTATTCCCGGTGCCACTAAATATAAAACATTTATGCTTGGAACTCTGAAAATAAAAATCTGAGTCATCCTGATATTAATGACCATGTTTAAAGTTCATAGTTTTTATGTTGGGGAGGAGGTGAATGTCAAGGATTCGTAGGGAGGATGCGAGAAACTTTCGAAAGAGGAAAGGAAGTGGGGTGCACTCCCACTGTCTTGGCGTATAATCAGTCAGTTTCGATGCGAAATCAGCGGTAGTCTTCAAGCTTAGTCTATCTCGTTTACTTACAAATTGTACCATCATCTTTTCATTTTTTCCTAATAAAAGTCTACACATTCAAATCGTAACTTGAAAGAAAGTAAGTGGTGGCAAAATCCAGTAGTGAGTGTGTAAAGAGAAGCATTTTAGACTTCTTCATATATCAAAAGATATTTACCTCAACCTGTCTTTAGATTAAGGGGTGATTGAATGACCAAACTGTGACAGTAAATAAAAAGGGCTCTAAGATGAGCACAACATAGCGCACATTACGGCGTGTTCCCCACTCGTATATAAGGTAGAATCCGTCATCAGAATGGAGGTGATTCTACACCTCAGCATTATTGTATCCACCATAGAAGAGATTCGAAATAAACATATTAATTCTTTTCATTTCGTATATTTACAAAATAAAAGCTTGTGTTTTCGATTTTTCTTATAAAAGTCTGCATATTTTGAGCGCATCACTTATGGTTGGCAGGGAAAGGGTAAAGCCTAAAAAGTAAAAGCGAAAGCAAAAGACGAAAAAGAGAGTGGTTCTCCCCAATCGTAGTGTATGTCATCAGAATATTGAGCTTTTTTATACTTCTTAGTATACTTCAAAAGTGCTATTTCAGACTATCCATAGCGCATAGGCAAACTAAATGACCTGACTGCAAGGACTTATAAATGACCTGACTGCAAGGACTTATGCCTCTTTGCAACTCGAGCAATTCACTCACATCTCATTTGAGAAGGAGGATTCGTCATCGAAATGGAAGTAACTCTACCTCACACCATTATTGTACACATCCAATTAGTGAGAATCAGCTTATTTAAATGATTACTTCTCATCTCCTTATCTGAAGTGTTTACCCCCGTGATATAATGAAAATACCGAATATGCATTTTAGACACCTTTTTAAAATAATTTGAAGTAAAAATTCGGCCTAGATCAGCAATTTAGATTTGAATTGCATAACAAAGCTCATTCATCTGCGTTCATTTTAAATAAATGTGAGTATACAAGCAAACAGGCAGTCCACTCTTCTATAAATTTACAGAGACCAATAATTGTAATGATAAAATTGAGTATTAATTTTTTTTATCTATTCTACTCCTCAATTTTTTAAATTCTTGTTTTTGAATTACATGAGTAGACAATCTGACAGATTTTTTCTCAATGAATTTTGTAAAATATTTGATGTAATTCTACAGATTTTTGAAAACTGTAACTCTAGACATTAAAGAGATATCGTTTTCACTGGCAGACAGATAGACATAATTTTAATAAGCTGAAGGGATTTTCACAAAACTTTATCGTATATTTCTAATATACCCCCCTCAATCAGCATAAAATTTATAAACCTGAGCAAACCATGTCAGCGTTACGAACACTAAAATATATATTTTTAAAATTTAACGTGAGGGTTTTGTATTTACCTAATGTAATGAAAAACAACGACTTCTGAGTTTGGATGCATTTGATTGAAACAATATTTGATACAAAGCATCAATTTTAACAACGTGTTCACATACATAATTTTAGCCAGCGTCATGGCAGGGGGGGGAGTGCGGCTTCCCCCCTCCCCAGTTGGGCTTTCCGGGTTTGAGTCCCAGTTAGGACATGGTTATTGTCCCGTGTCCTATCTGTAAAGTGTATGAATGTGCCCCCCACCATAAAAATGGTCTGTGCAAGCGTCTGTAATGAGTGAGTAGTCATACTCTTGGCCCTATTTGTTGCTACCTCAAAACAAGAGACGCTCCTTTCGGCTTAAAACTTGCTGATGTCTTGGCGAAGCTTGGCCATGGTAAGTGGCACAAATAATAATAACTTAATTTCATTTTTATGCTTTCTTGTGTTATCGCGTCTACATATATACGAATAAACAAATCGACAGATATACAACCCTTGAACAGATTTCGTTCAATATTTGATCATGTCACCGTTTTTAACAATAACATTCATTTATATTCGAACGAATGGATTTTGTTCAAAATATGGAGGAAAAATACGAACTTCGCATAAAGGTCGTATATCAAATTTTATTTACTACGCTCAAATTTCTTTAGAGTTATCCTATTTATAGACGTACAGACATAATTTTGAAAATGAATTTTTCGGAGTCTGAATAAATTCAGTTCAATTTTTTTTGGAGATAACAATACTTTCTCTTTATATGCTTTTGTTACCAAGGAAGTAAAAATATGTTTTTCTGATTCTAGGAAATATGAAACCCAGAGATTCATCAGTCTCTAGGGCTCATTTCTTTTGCTGATAATAATATCTTATCTTTACATACTTGGAAAATTGAAGTAAAGAGGAGAGATAGAGATTCGATCTTCCTTGTTATATAAATTCTTTAGTTGAGTTCTCCGAACAAGGAATGAAGAGATGCGGGGGAAATAGTTTCTTTATTAATAATAATACCAAATTCCGACGATTTTCCCGTTTCTGAGTATCCCCCCTCCTCCTCCTAACATCTCCTACTCGAACTGAAATTGTTATTGTTTTTCTCAAAATGTAGATCTATTATTTCGGATAATAATTAAAAATTTCAATTAACGAAACGATTGAATTTCGAATCTTTTACCAATGAAATTTGACTTCATCTTTCGGAATAAATGAAAAATTGCAATCCTCATGACAACTGAGAAATTGAATATATTTTTATTCATATGAAAGAATGATTAAATTTGCAATCTTCTGAAAGTTTTAATTAAATTTCTCCAGTTTTTAGTTTTATAAAACAGTTTTTAAAAACAAGATTTATTTTTAGTGCTCTAAGAAGTAATTAAAAAAATATTAAATCTTTTTTTGTTCTTTATTGTATTTAATTAATTATTTCCGATTTAAAGAACAACAAAGATAAAAATAATACCTTGAAATTAATTATTTCGCAAAATTTATTGATAGATGAGACTATTCATTTGGAATTAAGAATTCCTAATCAATTGACGTTAAAGTTTTAGAAATATTAAAATAACGTGTTGCCTTTGAAAACACACCAGAATAAAAAATTTAAAAAATCTGGCCCATTATGTATGAGTTTGTGTAATAATTATTTTTTGTTCTATATTTTAATAATTTCTACAATAACTTATAATTTTTGTAAATACATACAAAAATTTGTAAATAATTTCTTTAAAGGAGCATTATTTCTTGTCATTGGTGCATTTATATTTTCGCTGTTATGATCATTCATGTTTTAGTTTTTTTTGCCAGGAATGTATTAAAAGTTGTTGTTGTTGTCACTTATGGCACTTGCCATTGACAAGCCCCCGCTGATTTTATCAGGAGATTTTAAGCCGAAAGGAGCGTCTCTTGTTCCAAGTAGTGCCAACTAGGCCCAAGAGTAAGACTTAGCTACACACTCACCACAGTCGCTTGCACAGCCCCTTTTCACAGGGGGGCACAGTCACACATCTCACAGATAGAACAACCATTCCTGAACCGGGACTCGAACCCCGGAGCTCCCAGAACAAGAGGAAGAAGCGCTACCTCTGTGACAGAAAGCCGGCATCGATTAAGACAAACTATGATAAAGTACCATGACAAACCATGATGAAAAGTAAGACAAACTCCTCATTAATTACTGTTGTTGTTTGAATTTTATATTCCATTACTGAGCTTTCATTATTATTTAAAGCAGCCATGTCATTATATCTGATATGGTTATTATTGCATATCTTTCTGTTTATTTTTTTTTGTAATAATGGGTTTAGAACTGTGTTAGTTTGTAGTAGTGATGTTTTTATTTTCTGTAGTAGCGAAATGTAGAGAAATTATTGTGATCGTCAAAAAAATTTGAATTCGAGATTTTGACAAAGTTCCACGTTTCAAATCTTCCTGAGTTCGAAAATCCCTTTTGACATTATGTATTTGTTAATACAATAACTCATTTTTTTGAATTATACAGATAGCCTTTTGCTATAGTAAAAGGCACCATCTGATCCAAAACATTTAAAGTTTCTTTTTAAAAAGTCATATTACTATCATCTCAAATTTTTCTTGTGCGAACATTTCTATACACCAAGATATAACTCATAGAAAATAAAATTTTTTTACTTGAATATTACATAGTTCTACTATCTGTTGTTCTTAGTAGTGGCACTTGCCATGAACAAGCCCACTGACAGTTAGAATTAGTTAGCATTTTTCTATAAACCGAATTTTTTTATGAACCGTTTTCTTGTAATAGTCTGATTCACTTACTTATCTTATTTAAGTAACAAAGAATGAGAATTTTTGTAATAAATCTCAAAATATCTTATATATGCAGCAAATTCTGAAATTTCAGTTAAACGTAATTAACCTTGCAAATGCATCTTTTTATTTTTCAAAATACTATTTTCAACCTTTTTTTCTATCAAATATCAAAACATACTTGATTTTTCCTCTAAAAAATTAACTCAAAAATGGATTTGTTTGTTGTTTCTTTTGGCACTTGCCATGGACAAGATCGCTGAGGTAGTCAGTGATTTTAAGCCAAATGAGCGTCTCTTGTTTTTTATGCAGCGCCAATTTGGGCCAAGAGTACGACTTAGCTACACACTCACCACATTCGCTTGCAAATCCCCCTTTTAAAGGGGGGGACTTCCACACACCTCACAGATAGCACTCAGAAGAACAACCATGCCCAAACCGGGACTCAAACAAAGGACGCCCAGATCACGGGGACTCAAAATGTAAATCTGACATGCTTAGTTAAAAAATGCTCTTTAATATTAATTTTAACATTGTACCCGGGACGCCCATATCACGAGGAAGATGCGCTACCTCTGCTCCAGGACGCCGGCATACATCAGTAACCTAAATTAAAATTACTAGTTTCATTATTTAGAATATTTTTAAAATAATGCAAAAAATAATGATTAACTCCATTCATATTGGAAAAAATACCTGGATATGAAGAATATTTGAAAGAATTTTCCATCTAGTGGTAGATTGATCGATGATGTTACAGTAAATACGAAAATATTCACTAACACAGATGGAAAGATCTTATTTCCTAAAAAAACCTAAAAGTTAAAAATGCATTTTCTTTTTACAAAACAGTTTATTTTTCAAATTCAAAATGTTTTAAGACTTTTAGGGAATGAAAACAATGCTACCAGTTCTCTTTAAAAATGCTCAAGTATGTATTTCTTATATTTTAAGAAGAAACTAAGAGCTATTTGCTACCTACTTAAAAGTCATCAAAAAGTTAACTCTGTTCTTTTTATGGAGTGATGCATTTTAGATAAGAATATCAAAGGAAGTGCCATTAGAATTTTTCCATTAGAGAGAATTAATCTTTATTAAGATTTGTTTCGAAAAAAATACATGGTGGGCTAAAGATTTTGAACAAAAATCAGGAATCCCCCAATTTTTATTGTTTGTCTCATTAAAATGTACCTCTTTTTACATTTCATGAATTTTTTTGCTGTAAAGAGCTTTCAAAATGGGAATAAAATATAGAAATTTAAACTTTATTCTTTGTTTTAAAATTAAACTTTTTAAAGGGAATAAGGACGATTTGGGCTTTTAAAAAAATCGGCATTTCAGAGATAATTTTATAAGAGGACATTTTACTAAATACATACACACATTTAATCTGAAAAGATTGAAAAGCAGAAAACCCATTAAAGAACTTATAAAAACATAATTAACTAGAATATGATGAAGCGGTAAAACTTTTTGTCTTTTAATCAAAACATGATTTTTTTTCCAAATTACTGTATGCATATATAAAATTCTTTTAACCGTATCTGGATTAAATATTACATTAAAAAATATTCGCAAGTATTGTGCATACGTTAATTTTTTATTTAATCATTTATAGACTGTAATATATTTATTTATAATGAAAAATCATGAAGTTTTCAAATTTTTGAGTTATATGGTATTTAATATTTTTAAAACTTTAACTATTATGCATTAATTTTAACTATAATGCAGAGATATTAAATGTTTTTGAAAAAAATTTCTCGAATGTAAGGAATTTTGAAGATTATTTATAATAAAAAAGTCATGCAGTTTTCAAATTTTTAAGTTACATGATATTTAATGTTTTCAAAATATGTTTTTTTATTTTAAATATATTGTAAATAATATAAATGATCTGTATTTTTTGAATCTATGCTTATATAATATGCTAATTTTGAACTGGTTGGATTCAGAGTAATTTTTCAAAATGTGCTGATTTTTGGTAAGGAATTTTATGATCATTTCATCACAATATATTTTCATTTAGCTTTTAAAAATAGTTATTGTAAGAAACAAATTATGTTAAACTATTTTATAAAGAAAAGAACTATTATTTCCATAAATATTAAATGCTACATTAGATATAGTTTTTGTTTGAACGATATTATTTTGTTTACAATGGAAATTTCAAGGATTTAGACGATTTAAAATGCCTCATTTTCTTAAAGGATATACTAATAATTTGTTTTACAATCAAGAAATTATCAGTTTGAATTTAAATTAAGTAGTTTGTCAGCTGAAAAGAGTTATTTATTGTTTGTCACTTTGTTAGCATTTTCCTAAGTTTAAGAATATTCCAAAAGTTTGTCAGATTATTCGATACTAATAAAATGTTGCACTAAATGCTGAATTAGATACCATGTTGGTTTGAAAGATATCTTTAATTTACAATTAAAATTTCGATCATTTTCGACGTTTTAAAAACACCACATTTCCTTTAAGAAAACACTAATAGTTTGTTTTCTAATCAAGACATTATCAGTTTGAATTTAAACCTAGGAGATTATTACGTAACCAGGAGTTTTCCAGCTGAAAAGTATCGTAATACTTTGTCACATAATTGGTATTTTCTTCAGTTTAAGAATAATTCAAAGGTTTGTGAGATTATTCGATGCTAATAAAATGTTATACTAAATTCTACATTAGATATAATGTTGGATTGAAATATATCGTTTAATTTACAATGGAAATTTCGTTGATTTAAAAAGATCTCCGTTTCTTAAAGAGAATACCAATAGCTTGCTTTACAAACATGAAATAATTAATTCGAAATTAAAGACAGAAGTTTGTCTCATAAGCAGGAGTTTATCAGCTGAAAAGTATCCCAATTGTTTGTCACATAACCAGGAGTTTATCTGCTGAAAAGTATCCCAATTGTTTGTCACATAACCAGGAGTTTATCTGTTGAAAAGCATTCCAATTGTTTGTCACATAACCAGGAGTTTATCTGCTGAAAAGTATCCCAATTGTTTGTCACATAACCAATAGTTTATCTGCAAAAAAGTATCCCAATTGTTTGTCACATAACCAGTAGTTTATCTGCAAAAAAGTATCCCAATTGTTTGTCACATAACCAGTAGTTTATCTGCAAAAAAGTATCCCAATTGTTTGTCACATAACCAGTAGTTTATCTGCAAAAAAGTCTCCCAATTGTTTGTCACATAACCAGGAGTTTATCTGCTGAAAAGTATCCCAATTATTTGTTACATAAACAAGAGTTTATCTGTTGAAAAGTATCCTAATTGTTTGTTACAAAATTTGTATTTTTTCAGAAAAATATCCCAATTCTTTGTCACATAATTAGTATTTTTTCAGGTTAAAAATATCCAAATTATTTGTCATGTAATTAGTATATTTTTAGGTTAATTTTTTAGCAAATTTTTGTCTTATAATTAGTATCTTTTAGGTTAAAATTATCCCAATTTTTCGTCACATAATAAGAATTTTTTCAGGTTAAAAATATCCCCAAAGTTTGTCAGATTATCCAATATCGTATCATTTGTTTACATTATTTTATGTTTACGTGATATGCAAGTAAATAAATTTCGACTTTAACGAACAGTTATAAAAATACTTCAAAAATTGAATGGAATAAAAAAGAGAAGAAGCAGTACACATGTTCTTTTTGTATAACCATGGGAATGAAAGGGCTTGAAGGGCATTTTTAAAATTATTTTAAGACTAACAAGGTATAAAACGTTGCTAGAACTTGGTGCAATAACTTTTTCATAATGGGTAATATATTTCATGTTGCACCATTATCTTTATACCGGTTGTTAGAACACATATTTCTTGTAGCATACTTGCCTTGTTGGTGCTTAGCATCTTGTGCTTCAAAAATCTATTCATAGCGGCGTGTTCTGTACTTCAAGAGTTGAGCAGTAAAATGCAGAATTATGCTTATTTTTATTCTCCTTATAAAACTGCCATGAGCTGAGATCAAAATAAATAAATGTGATCTGAAAAATAAATAAAGATCGTTTTCCTAAAAGAGGGAAATAGAAGGAAGTTTTATTTATTAAAATAATAAAAAATAATGAATACAAATAAAAAAAATGAAAACATTGTAATAACTAGCAAAGCAGGCTTATCAAATTTATGAATGTATCATATCATAAATTAAAATCCTAAATTTGAAAAAAAGTAATATTAAAAAAGTCTTATCTAAAAATGTTTTTCTACGATAAACAAACAGCTAATAAAGTAATTTTACAAATTTGAAAATATACAAGATGAATTCTTGTTTCGATCTATATTACAGTCAGTTTCTGATTAACTTTACCTCATTCACATTGATTTTGATCAGAAATGTGTTTTATTCCGTCAAACAATTAAATATTAAAGTCAAATGATGTTCATAAGTACAAATAATTGACCTCTTAAATTTTTACGAAATATCTCTTTTATTGTTTACCACCTCGTAAAGTTTAGTAGAGCATTTTCTTATCAATTTGTATATAAATTAAAACATTTAAAATAGAATTTCTTTCCACTATAGAAACTAAATTTAGTTTTGTGTCCTCTAACTTCAATCAGTGCTCTTTAATAAGAGATTGAATTATGATTTTGAAGTTGCAATATTGAAAATACAGTTTTAAGTTAATAGATATATCTGTATTTTTTATTAAATATTTTTATTTAACTTGAATTTTTTCCTGATTTCAAAGATGAAGATTAAATTTTCTTTACCTATATTATCTGGATGATGTTTCTACAATTTTAGGTCTTCGTTTTCAGTTAATAAATTTTTTAATTAAATTTTGAATCAATATGCCATGGCGCCATCTGGTATTTAGTTTTATAAAAAATAATATTTTAAACATAACTTATAAGAAGACTTAAAAAGTAGAAAAAGATTAAAAAAAGAGTTTTAAAAACACACTTTTATTAGTATATTAAAATGTAAAAATTACTTTGTCGTAAATACAAAAATTATTAAATAAATATCGCACACAAAATCGTATAAAACGAGATCTGAAAATTTTAAAAGTTCATTTTTATTAGAGCATTAAAATTTACTAATTACATTATCTAAAATATGAAAAAATATCGAATATACTAAAAACAAAATCGCGAAAACATAAGTATCTGAAAGTTTTCTTATAGAGAAATTAACTCACAATAAACGAACAAAGAATTAAAAATTCTAAAATAAAAAAAATGTAAATACATTATGGATATAACTAATATTAAAATTTATTTAGAATATTTTTAGCAGTACAAAACGCTTCATCACTTTTGAGTTCTAACTTAAATATTTTTGATAAATAAATATTTTCTCATTTTCAGAATTTGCTTTTATTTGAGAACTTAAAAATATAAATACTTAATCGAAAAGCGAGAAAATAAATAAATAACAAAAAAAAAATCGTTCAAAAGAGAGAATCTGAAAACTGCGCCATAAAAGAATTTCGACAATAAATATCTTAAGAAGAAAAAACTTTTTGAAAGAAAAAAATATACTTTATATATGGTTAAATGTCCAATTTGAATCTCACGGAATTATGCTTATATTTTTGATAATTTATTTTTCATTTTTAGGATATTAACCGCTTAACTGTTTTGTACGAACATCATAAGTGCATCGATTATGGAATTTTGATAGTATTAAGCAAAAAAATAAACCACTCATAACGATTATAATATTAAAATGACTTCGAATACATAGATAAGTCAAATATTTAATGGATTTCCATTTTAATCGAAATAAGAAAATATTCTTAAAATAAAAGCTGTCCTCTTATTAGATAGTGAAGAAAATAAAACAGTTATTTGGTTAATAAAGAAGTGTTTTCATAAACTTCTTTTTCTATTAACAAGAAGAATATTTTATTTATTTATCATAAATAACAGCATACGGCACATTTTAAATTCGAGTTAAATAAACTAGGCAAATATTAGACAAGCAGTGAATGTCTCTTCAAGGATTTTTTAAAATCATGAAATGGGAAATGGAAAAACATCTTAAATAAAGAGACTTCAAAATACTCTGGAAAAGTTCCGCATAAAATCCTAGAATTATGAAGTGGGCGTCAGTAAGATTTATCAAAAAGTATGAAGGATTTCTATCTGATTCGCATGCATTCGCGAATCTTTTTGCATTCTTTCTGACATTTTTGGTATTTGAAAATACCCTATCTAAATATACAGAAAACTCTTTAGAATTCAGAATGACAGCTGATTTTGGAGGATTTGTCTCTTCAATGTTCTTTTATTGCCCCATATTTCGGTTCGAAGAATTTTGTTTTTTGTTTTTTTCAGGATGCTTCTGTTTTGGGAAGGTAGTTGAGTGATTTTATTGGGGTTGTCTTGTGCACCGTTAAAGCATTTTGTTCATGACGAAAATGCTACTTTTCTTTCTCTATATGATAAAAAAGCCTCACTATTAGGAGAGTGAAAATTCTTTCGCAACATTTGAGGACTATTAGCATTTTTTTCTCCTTTGGAAATAATATTTTGCCAGTAAAACATATTCAGAGGACCTATTAAAAGAGGGTAAAGATTTTAGCGATAACAACTAGCTATATAAAAATAAAAATAAAAATAAAACGTATGCATTGGTAATAGAAGAAACTTAAATATAAAGCCCAAAATGTCTTAAAATATACATGTCGTACATTCAGATAAGCAAGCATAATTTAAACACATATTTAATCATAGATGATAATTCAAAATGAGTTTTTATGGTTGATGTCTCCACGCACGTCCGAAAGATACAAGAAGAATTACAAATTAACATCATTTTTAACACTCTTTCAAATTATTCAATTTATGAGATGCCGTTTATGAGATTATTTTTATGAGATGCCACTCGCAGGCTTACCGATGAGGAAGGAATTTTTTAAAAAAAGAGAAAATGGAAAGTGCGCCACAGGTGAAGAAAGAAATGGAGTTTTTTTTTCGTTCAAGCGGTAAAACTAAATTATGGTCACATCCTAAGTTTAAATAAGCCTTTTGATAGTGAATGATAGGGTAAATGAAACTAAGCTACAGGTGTTAAAATTTGATAGAAGCGCTGATAAAGAGATATATTTAAAGAGCGAGAATAAAATAAATTTATCACATATGTATATTTTGAATTATTAGGATATGAAAAACACATATGGTACTCATTAAAAACATCTCTTTCATTTGCATAAGAAACTTATATTTTTCGACGCAAAGAATAGTATAGATCGGAAATAAATAATATAATTAATGATAACGTAAAAATCTATCTAAATATACAGGGTATGCCAAAAATACATACGCACTTTTCTCGTTCAGGCGGTAAAACTAAATTATGATCACATCTTAAGTGTAAGTAAGCCTTTTGATAGTGAATGATAGGGTAAATAAATCTAAGTTACAAGTGTTAAAATTTGAAATAAACACTGCTAAAAATATATATTTAAAAAGCCAGAATAAAATAAATTTATCACGTATGTATATTCTGAATAATTATTATATAAAAAACATAAGTGGTACTCATTAAAATAATCTCTTTCATTTACATAAAATCTTATATTTTTCGATTCAAAGATTACATATAGATTGAAAAGAAGTGTTGTTGTTATTAGAATTATTGTTGTTGTTACTTATGCCCCCCTTCTTCTGATACAACAGCAGATTTCAGCCGAAAGGAGCGTCTCTTGTTTTTGAAGTAGCGCCAACGAGGGCCAAGAGTATAACAACTACACGCCCACCACATTTTCGTGCACAGCTCCTTTTTTGTAGGGGGAACCGTCACACATCTCCCAGATGGCATATAGAAGAACAACCATGCCCAACCCGGGACTCCCAGAACACGAGGAAGGCACGCTACCTCTGTGCCAGAAAACCGGCTTGGAAAGAAATAATACAATTAATGATAATTTAAAAAACTATCTAAATATGCAATGTATGACAAAAATGCATACACACTTTGAATAACTTACACAGTGAATACATTCATTAATAACATATTTAAAAGAATAATCCGCATTCTTTGTTGAGGATTTTGAGTTTGCTTGAGTTCATTAATACTAATCTCCATTTTTAAAGCAGCACTAGGGATATTTTGGGGCGGATCTCGTAATTTTGAGCCTCGGTCAAATGACAAGGACGACAACTGAGCTGGTATTTCCCATTTCATATTTCAGCACCACATCAATGAGAGGAAAATAGGCCTCGAAAGATTTAACGTGCACCAGAACTTCAAACACGATGGTTTTTCAGTAGAATCAGGTTTTGATCTAGGAACCCTCCTCTACATCTACTACACCAAACTATTCTCCCATTTATTCAGAAGACAAGTTCCTACTATGTCAAAAATAAATGTAAGGGCAACTTCAATACAACACATTAAGAAGAAAAGTTGGTCAAATACACAGGGCGTTCTAAAACGTATACACACTTTGAATAACTGTTACATAACACTTACATACAACGGTTCTCCAAAAAATAACGACCGTTTAGTCATAAAAAATGAAAAAAGGAACATTTTGGAAAAAAATTATGTTTAACTCAAGGTTTCTTCATCTCTCTATAAAATCACCGCTTATATTTAAATATTTGACATATCTGGTCACGGGATCCAGAATTTTCATTTTATGTTCATTAAGCCAAGAGATCACTGGATTCAAACAAAAGAATTTGATATATTTTATGTTTATTAAGCCGAAAGATCACTGTACTCAAAATAAAAGAATTTGATACATTTTATGTTTATTAAGCCAAGAGATCATTAGATTCAAATAAAAGAATTTGATAGATTTTATACCTAGAACACTAGATTCAATGCAAATCTTTTCTGAGAGTTCTAAGAAAATTACGATGAATCATCCAAAACACCAGATGAGGAAAGCTTTTTTGAAACAATTCTGCTTCTTCACAACAATACCTGCTCTTTCACTGCTGATGCAATTGAAGAATTGCTCAATCAATACGGGTGAGAAATTTTTTGATCAACTACCCAATAATTCGACCTTTTTCTCCCCCCTAAACTGAAAGATTTCTGCTCGGTAAACGCTTCAGAAGTAATGAAGAATTGGAGAAAGCACAGAACACCTGTTTCAACGAACTGGATACAGAAGAGAATAACATGATAATTCTAGATCTCGTTACCAGATACTACAAATGTTTAAATGTAGGAGGTGATTGTGTAGAGATTATGAAGGAAGCTTCGGGTATAAAAAAATGATTTTCTTTCCTGCAGATATTGTATTTTTTATTTTGTATAAATAGTCCTTATTTTGGATGGCTCTCATGCAGAAATAGAATACATGAAAATATTATCAATCTCATTCATTAGGAAAAGCGTTTTTATGATCTCAACTTTTCATAGGAATAGAAAAGAAATAGAAGAATTGATGATACTAAGAGAAAAATATTTCTATATAGAAAATGTCCCAAAGATATATACAAATTCTGAATGACAGTTACTTAAGGAATGAATATACTAAAAAAATTAAATTTCGTTCGTTAGTTTTTTTTTTTGTAAAATAGTTTTTTTGGTGAAAATATTCAGATATAAATCAAATATTAATTAGATATGAATATTTTCCATTCTTACTTACATATAAACTGGTCATTTAATAAAAAAATCATTAATTTATCTTTTGAATAATTTAATTTTAAATGCTATTCGAATTTATTAGCAGAATAATTGCAATGTTGCTATATGATAGGAACCGAACTTATCAATATTCTGATAATGTTATATAGTGCCACTTTACAAAATTTTAAGGTAAAAGCAGGTTATCATCCTATGACAACAATGCAGGTACCCAAAACTTTTAAGAGATTGCGCTATATGTCATTGTCAGCTTGAGAACAGATAGAAAAAAGCTATAATAGTTAGTTATAAAAAATGTTTTTGTGTATAAAGTCGTATTTTTTCAGGAAAGAAACTATTCTATATAAACTTCTAAAGTAAAACCTTATCTAAACATAAAAGTTGATCCAAATCATTAGAGTCACTTCCGAGATACACGAAATAAACTTTTACGCATACAAGAATTGCTCGTTTAAAGTTACAAAATGCATAAAAGTATCACAAATCCTTTTATTTATTCAGATAAAGGATTTTTTATTTATATAAATACAAAAGGAACATCAGAATTAATAATAATCAAAGAATGTTTCAGGATGCCTAGTTTAAACAAAAGATATATGAACAAATAAATAGGTAAGTTATAACAGACTCCAACCCGCCACGAAGGCTCATGGATTTAAACCATAAGTCTGAATGGCCGGACAGCAGCAACTTCAACACTGTTGGGAACTGTGCTTAAGCCCTAATAGCCAACATCGGCCACGGTACAGCCCTTCCTGTAGGAAGTATGTCCCTTCATCGCTGTGAGGAGCCTAAATCCATCTATTAGTGCAAGATTAGGGAAGATCCAACCACCGTGCCTGAAGCATCTCATCCTCTTTTCGATTTACCCACCTCCAGAAGACAATCAAATATGTAAAGAAATACCTGTATAGAAGTTTCATAATACAAACTGTTAAATAGCATTTTTACTTTCTGGAATAGAAAGCTAAAGATACATTTTTTCAATCAAAAATTTCGAACTTGGATCTTAATGAATGTTTTTCTTTCTAACGTTAATAAGTAACACACACACACACACACACACACACACACACACACACACACACACACACACACACACACACACACACACACACACCTTAGTTTTAAGCTTTAAGAGGAAGAGATAAACACCTTTATTGGAAAATATGTGGGAAATTTTCGTTTTTCTTTCTATAAT
>JAOUZG010040121.1:2803233-2831329 GCA_026289955.1 Argiope argentata
ACACACACACACACACACACACACACACACACACACACACACACACAGAAATAGAGAGAGAGAGAGAGAAAGTGTTATAACATTTAAAACTCTACTTTTAGAAATTTTTAAGAATCTTCAGATTTTAATCTTTCCTGATTTATAAAGGGGACCTTTATGGAATTAAATGTAACCGCAACCTGTAAGTCAGATATGCTAAGCCTAGTTGAATTAAATTAGCTATGTATTATATCAAAATTGGTTGTTAAATTTCAGAGCTTAAAATTCAGAGCTTAATTGGTTGTTAAATTTCAGAGTTCATAAGCCCAACCTATGGGCTTACGAACACAATAAAAATTGAACAATCTAGACGAATGAAATATGGTATGTGAGTTGTATTTCTAAATCCATATAAAATGTTCTACAAAATCTGTCAACAGAGGATCTGTCTGCCTGTCCATGGATTTGCATGTTAACATGATAGTTTTAAAACATAACAGGGCCGCGATGGCCTTGTTGATTGAGCGTTGAACTCGTACTCCTTAAGTTACGGGTTCGAAGCTCACCAAAAGATTCCCCGAGTGTTTGGCTGCAGGCGCTCGTTAAATCTATTCGTGGTCGCAAAGTCCTCCATATCGAGAGTAATATCAATGGGGGTACTGGGTCAGAGGTAATCGTTCTCTGTTCCAGGTCTAAATTACGATCTGATATGTATGAATGAAAATGCATGAATGAAGTCCGCCCCCTAAAAAGGGTTGTGACGGGTGTGTAGCTAAGTCGTACTCTTGGCCCTAGATGGCTCTACTTGTAAAAAATAGAGACACATTTCTTAGGCTTAAAATCTACTGATCGTATCAGCGGAGGCTTGTTCACAGCAATTGCCATTAGTCACAACACAAAACACAACAAGCAGATAGTTGAGATTTGGAAAGTCACTTATACTTGGGATATGTATTAAATTTAAGACCAAAAATGGCGGGATATCAGGTCTCTCTTTTCATATGTATGAGCTCGATAGCAAAAAAAAAAATACAAGATAATCGGATAATTTTTAGAATATGATCTTTCCACCTCATATTGCAAATCTGTTTTAAATAATAGATTCAATAGCTGAAAGGGAAGAGATTTATTATGCATATTTTTTAAATCATATTATAAAGATAAAACACGAGGAAACGATATGTAATAAAAGAAAATAAACTGCCAGAGAAACAGCTCAATTTTTGATCCAATTAGGAAACGTTTTCAAGGCACTTATGTTAACTTGGGTCGGAAATTTTTTATTTCATCCTCTTATTTCCTAAAATTAAAAGCCTAATGAGGCCTTAATTAATGATGGTGACGTCAGTTGAGGCTTACGGTGCATAGATTGCATTTTAATTCCATCGGTAATATGATATCTTTATCGAAAGTATTTGATGCAGGCACTTGGATGTTGGAGCGGTATTTTAAATTTTTACAAAAAAAAAAAAAAAGATATCCACTTTTGTGAAGAATAATCTAAGAAGTTTCGCCAGCAACCTGCTGAGCTGAATTAGTCTAATAACCCTTCCAGTAATTAGGAGATGGGCATTTCCTCGGCTTCAAAAGGATCAATGTTATTTTGTTATCTTAAGTTTATTCTCTTTATTTTCTCATTAGCTAAGTATAGAAAGTATTAAAATCAACGAGAAACACGGCATCACGGTTTTGATGAATCTTTACTTTCCAGAGCTCCCTGAGAGCGAACGAAACGTTTTTGGAACTGTGCTTGATTGTTTGAGAAAAAAAATCTTATTCAATTAGAAGGATAAAATTGGGTATGTGATATGATTAGACACCAAATTTCTTAATTTTTATCAAATCTAATATATAAAAATCAATTTTTCTTGGTTCGTATGTTATGCACTAGCGTACCGATCATTCGATTGCAATAAAACTTTGCTTACTTATTATTTACACTTGTGTGAAAGTTAAAGACATAGAACAATTATGATATCTAACTTATAAAAATGTCTAATATATAAAAATGAATGTTTGTTTGTTCGTATGTTATGCACTATCGTACCGTTCATTCGATTGCAATAAAACGTTACGTACTTATTACTTGCACTTATGCGAAAGTTACAGGCATAGAACAATTATTAAATATAAAAATGTCTAATATATAAAAATGAATGTTTGTTCGTATTTTATGCACTATCATACCGTTCATTCGATTGCAATAAAACTTTGCCTATTTATTATTATTTGTACTTGTGCGAAAGTTACAGGCATTTTTGTGCTGCCGTGCCAGTCATCTGATTGAGATTAAACTTTGCCAACTTATTGCTTGCACTTGCACAAAGGTTATAGTCGTAGTACAATTAGTGAATCTGATTAATGAAAATGAATGTATGCATGTTCGTATTTTGTGCGTTGTTGTACCGTTCATCCGATTCCGATAGGACTTTAATTTATTATTTGCACTCGCATAAAGTTTATAGGCATAGTACAATTATCATATCTAAAGTTAAAAAAACATATTAAATATTATTTTTTTGCTCTATATACATCATTCAAGTTCAATAATTCTATTCATTTTCGACAAGAAAATAAATATGATTATTTCTATTATTTCTAATCAAAAAATATAGCAATTTCGAAATTCAAATGATATTTCCAAAACGGTTTCTTTTCAAGCCGCATCGTTGACGGAGATTTGAAGTTTTACCGGAAATCTGGTATTCGCGGTACACTCGAAAATCCGAATTGCTTCTCTATTTCGTAAATGTTGTGCTCCCTCTCTCGTACGCCAACGATTAGTCCCCTTTAAAAATAACTAAAATCTTTATAACCTGCTATTATAACGGCAAGAATCGATTTAAAAGCCTCCTCAGACACCTGTTGTCTTATATATGCATTGTCGACAGCATCTCGTAATGCTGATTGGTTTAACACATACATTATTTGCATGCGATCTGTTATACAAGTTTTTTTGGCTCTTCAATGTATATTAAATTATATTCGAACAATAGAATTTACGAACCCTTTATGAATCAATATTTTTCAAAATTTTATAGATATTTACAAATGTGCTGAAATGTCCATTCACTAAATTTCATCCGTCTAGCTCAAATGGCTTTGAGTTTCCGTATTCACAAATAAACAGGCAGACAAACATAATTCCAAAAAGGTATTTTTCGAACTTGCGATGATATGAGACTTGGAGACTCCTTCAAATCTCGGGCTGATATTTTTTGATGATTACTTTACTTTCTCGTCGTATAACTCATATTAGAAAGTAAAAATGGCAAAATATAGGAAATATTGAGAAAATAGTTAAATAACATTTAATTATTTTCTAATTTAATTATTTCCATTTAATTATTTTCTAAATTAAATAACATTACCTTCAAATAACAGAGTTCTACAAAATATTAAATTTGATAGAGGAAATAAATATCTTTTAGAACATCCAAGAGGAGAGATAAAACTAATAACAAAATCTTTTTCATGTTTTCCGTCCTAACACTAATAACAAATTGTTTTTCATGTAGTACAACCACAATAGATTTTATCTGAAATAAGAATGGTCCCTTATTATCTAGAAGTATTTATTTCAATTAAATTCTGAAAATAATTAAATTCTTGAAATTCAATATGAAATAAGAATTTTCAAATATGTAATAATAAATTCCTTTTGAATCTAAGTGTTCCGCATCATTTTTTCATTAAATTAACAAACACCCTCAATAATATGTTTATTTATTCATGGTTCGTACAAAATATATTTCATTGAATAAATAAGTTTATTTTTAAGTCTACTTATTAAATACTTAGTCACTAAGTTTTATCTTCAAATTTTAATGTATCCTGTGTTTTTGACTCGAAGTTATAAGAAAATACACTAAATGAGTTCGTAATGAATTCTTTAAGCATAGAAACTGTTACTAGGTAACACTCATTCTTCAAATCCAAAATTAATTCTAATCTTCCTATCTCTATAAATTAATTTCGATGTAGATATATATATTTTTTCTTTTAGATATTCGATCAGTGGGTTAAGCAATTTTTTTATCGAGGTAAAAATTTTGTGAGAAATGTTATTGAGAAAATGTAATTATCCCCCCCCCCCAATATCAGAAAGTTCTAAAAAAAGAAAGTTTCATTACTAAGATTCTTTGTCAAAATGAAATTTTATTGAAAGACATACTTTAAAAGTTTTAGATATCTCATGTCCTTCATGATTCTCAAAATAACCTTGATTACTCTTTATTGACTAAAATACTTTTTGAGTAATTGTAACTCGTTGATAAAAGAAAGTTTAACCAGAAAGAACAAAAGAATGTGGAAAATAGATATTTTTTTCTTAAACATTGCTCATTATTTAATTTTTTAAAATTATATTTGTTTTTTTTCTTGTTGTAAAGCGTTTAACTTAACCCCTTGAATGACCATTTATTTTCAGTCAGCACTGCTCTGGCAGACGATTTAATTTTCTTAGTTTTAAGAGGAGGGACTGATATAGAAATTTACGGTTTTGTTGCTCAAATAATTTGTTATTATTAAAAATAATATTTGTTTCACACATTTATATGAATGCTTATTGTTATATATATAAGAATACAATGAGTTTGGGTTAATTTTTCATTAAAGTTTAAAAAAAATATTACAGTTCTACATAGTATTTAAACGAAAGCAAGAACGTGTTTCAACATTTATACATATAGATTTCTACAAATTACGTTCTAACGGTAACTAGAGGCATGAACACAAGTATATCAAAGAACTAAACTTGATATAACTTACACAAACTTCTCTCAAAAAGGCATTAAACCTCAATAATTTCTGGCGAGTCCAGCTCGTCGTTGTCAGTTTGTTCAGGAAAGTTTATGACTAGCTGGATTCATCACTTCCATTCAAGGGGTTAATAAACGTTGTTGTTGTTGTTACTTATGGTACTTGCAATGGACAAGCTTCCTGCTGATACAGCAGCAGATTTAAGCCGAAAGGAGCGTTTCTTGTTTTTGAAGTAGCGCCAACTAGGGCCAAGAGTAAAACTTAGTTACTCACTCACCACATTGGCTTGCACAACCCCTTTTTACGGGGAGGGGCACAGTCACACATCTCATAGAGAGCACACAGTAAAACAACCATGCCAGAACCCGGGACTTCCAGAACAAAAGGAAGACGTGTTACCTCTGCGCCAGAAAGCCGGCGTTAATAAACGTAATATCATATAGGCATTGTTGTTGTTTCTTATGACACTTGACATGGACAGACAAGCTCGCTGAGGTAGTCAGCTATTTAAAACTAATCTAAGCCTTTTGTTTTTGTAGTCACCAACTAGGACCGAGTGTACGATTTTTGCTACTCACTCATAAAATTTGCTTGCACAGCCCCTTGTTACGAAAGGGGCACATTCACGCACCTCACACAAAGAACTCAGAAGAACAACCTTGCCCTAACCGGGACTCGAACCCGGGATATCCAGATGACGGGGAAGACGCACTACTTCTATCCCAGGACGCCGACATACAACATCCGTTCACTCTAATGGTACCCTAACAGGTGATTTTGAACCTGATAGAGATGGGTATTTACCTCCATTAAAATTTTTTTAATAAAGGATTTAAAAATAATATTCTATGCAGCTTTAGTTAATCAGAGATTTTTTACATTAAGGAAAGTGTTTTATATAGTTCTTCAATTATATTATTAATATTTTATAAAGTATATTTGATACATTTTGTAGCTTCCTTTTTTAATGACAGAGCTTGCCAGACAAATGAAGGTTTGAAGTACATTATTTTGAATCAATCAACGGCCGCCTCTATCAAACATCATCCATTCATTGTCAAATCTTTTTCTAGGTTCTTAGATTGTTCATCTTAGCTTAGAAAAATTTGCTAAATTTTAATTAAATAAGCATTGTTTTTTTTTCAAAAGCTAATGGTAATATATATTTATTCTCCTAACAGTGAATTTTTAAGACAATTTCATTTACTATAGCATCTGTTTACTAATCAATATTTTAAAAATTTAGCACTGAACCTAGCCAGACACCTTAAACAAAAGAAGTTCCATTATTTTGCGACTAAAACTTATTGTGTTTTGAAGTTTTAAATTTCGTTAAGCTGGTTTACAACCCCAGGCAAGAAGAGCCTGTCTACTATTGATTCTTCGCCAAGGTAGCCATTGAAATGTCCTGAAAATTTTCTGAAACAGGGATTTCATACTTCATAACTCGGTCTGTTTTATTTGCTGAGGAATGAAAATCTTTTTCTTAAAAATTTTCCAACAAGGTGACATATCAAGGTTGTGTATAACAAGTTATATATCAAAGCGATATGATATCTTAACCCATAATCATTTAGTATCTGATGTGATGCTTCAAAATCCTACAGTTGTGCATGTATAATGTTTATAGACGTCGTTTGGTAACAGGGCAGCGAACATTGATATTTGATGACCCCCCCATCAGGTATTGCCATACGCGCATATTTTACATCTTTTCTAAATTTCATATCAGATATAAAGAAAAAATTATACGATGAGGGTAATGCACTTATAACTGTGTTGAGTTTAAAATTTAAGTGTTGTTTTTTTATTTAGGATACACATAAAGGCTGCACGTTGTTTTCTTTTAACAGACATGCAAACTTGGGATATTCTTTTGTAATACCTCCCCTATAAGGGATACCTCGGATAGAGGTAGAGAGGCTTCCGGCAAGGTAGTTGGATCTCCCCACCCTGGAGGGAACTCTAATAAACTGGGGGTAAGCTCCTCTTGTTGATGACGGGACGTACTTCCAACGGGGAATGTTGTACCGTGGTCGGTGATGGCCATTAGGAACAACCATAGTTCCCACCAGTGTTGCTGTTGCGGTGGTCTGGTCATTTAGCCTTATGGTTTAAATCCGTCGAAGAGTCTTGTATGACTATTCACTTATAAACACCCTGTATTTAATACTTAATAATCGTCTATAGTATTTATTATTAACGCATTATTTTTAAATACATTGGTGTGAAAAATAAAGAAAAAATGATAATAATTAAAATTACGAAGCTTCGGTTCAAAATCAATTAAAACACAATGAAAAAATTGTAATAGTTTTATCGTTTTCGTGCTAGATATAAAGAAAGGCTAAGTAGAAAGAGAAATATACAACTAAATAAATGACTTCTAAGAGACAGGATAAGGCCGTTTTTCGCCATAAATGCGTAACTGACCAATCCCAGGTCCCTACTGATTTTCCATTTAGTCCGCCATGGCCTGCATACCATCTTAGCGTTTAGTCCACGTTCGACCCCAGGGACTATCTTGGCGCAAACACGTTGACGAATGTATCTTTAACAAGAAAGCTTAACTCAGCTCCCGGCATGTCTCGTATAGCTCCCTTTATTGACCGTTACTTACAGCTAACAAGATAATTGTACCAAAGCGTTGTCGCCAGCATTTAATACCAGTGGTTCTTACAGCTTTTGCATCCTAACATTGGATTGAAAGGTTTTAATATAACAATTTATTGAGACCTATATGAGAATTCAGGCTTGAAGTAAATAATAAAGAAAGAAATGCATAATACTTAATAAAATGTGGCTTGAATTCCAGAGAATATTTTTTTTTAATTAATGTGAGACTTCATTTTTATCATGTGCGAACATGATGTTATTTTCCTTAAGGGTTTTTTGAAAAATTGAAGCTCAAAATCGCGTAGGCAATGAACAAAGCATAAACTACAATATTTATTACCGTCTTTTAACCGCATATATTTTTATCTGATTTTACCAGTATTTCATTATTATTATTATGTATGCTTCTTTGAAAACGGAAGCGTTTTTAAAAGGTTGACCTGTTTTTACCAGTATTGCTTTTTCAAACTGGTTTAAACTACTTAATGACGTATATTAATTAAAACAAATAACGACTTAAAAATAAGAATGTTCTCTCAAGATAACTTGGAATTTGCTATCGTAGATTTCATTCTCCTTTTTATTTCTTTTTAATTGGTTTCAATTTGTCAGCTTAAAACTTTAACCCTTATTTTGAAATTATTTCATCAAGTAGAAAAGATGAATTGACGCACTTCATTTGAATGCCGCCGTAATCTTAAGTGTTAGCCAATTTGTCCAATTTATGACTTTATTATAAAAGACTTAAAATCAATCGTTTATTTCAGATTAAAACCTCTCCAAATTTTCAAGAAAAGTAAAATCCTCTCTCTTATCATTGAATTTAATCAGTCAGCTTTAATCAGTGCGGCAAAGCGCTATTGCGCTTCACTTGCCGTATAGGGAAGTATTCTTCCGCACTCAAACGGTTAAAATTTGTATTCTATTATCAAAGTCTTGAAACTTTTTTATTACTTTGAAAAGATTATCTAAGGAGTTTTCACAATTTATCTTAACGATTGTCCCAATTTATTTTATCCACTTAATTTGGTCTTAATGATTTTGTTTAAACTATGACCGTGTCATGCAGGATTTCAAACCAGTCACTCTCATGGGTGAAATACGTCTAAAAGACTCAAAAGATCAGTTGAAAGAAGAAAAGAATTGCTAGAGGCAATAATAAATAAATAATGTTGTTGTTGATACTTATTGCACTTGCCTATGGACAAGCTCCCTGCTGATACAGCAGCAGATTTAAGCCGAAAGGAGCGTCTCTTGTTTTTGAAGTAGCGCCAACTAAGACCAAGAATGCGACTTAGCTACACACTTACCACATTTGCTGGCACAGCACCTTTTTACATGGGGGTACAGTCACACATCTCACAGATAGCACTCAGAAGAACAACCATGCTCGAACTGGGACTCCCAGTATACGAGGAAGACGCGCTACCTCTGTGCCAGAAAGCCGGCTCGTTTCCTTGTAGTCTCGAACTACGCGCGCCGACTGTACGCATTTTGCATACACTCTCCTCACCTATGATGCTTTCTCCCTGACATTTGCATATGCTTCACCTTTTTACTGAATCGTGCGTTCATTGTACAGATCGCAATAATCCCATTTCTGCAATTTCATAAGTAAGGGTTTAAAATTTACATTGTTGCTTAAGTTTTGCACACCAGTATATAGTTTGATACTCATGCAAACTAATAAAGTAACAATTAAAAAAATGCAATGTCTTAATATATGGAATTTAGTTTGGGATTTTGTGACATCATTTGTAGTTCTGTATCATATTTTGATTTCAATTGATTGGAAGAAACTGTCCAAAATGCACTTTTGACTTTCTGATGTTTGTATGTTATTACAAACACCAGAATTGCATTATTACAAACATCATCCCTGATTAATTTATCGATTAATCCCTGATTAATCGATAAATATCGATCAACAATGGTCAACATTAAGCAATTAATACGTGCCAGTTTTCTTTACTCACAACGAAGCACACAACTTTCTCGCGTAGGGCTCTGCAAATAAAAATCTGAACGCTAATGATATTAACAGTCTTGCCCATGATCCACAAATTTACACGTTAACACGGGGACTCTATCTTTATTACAGAGCATACGAGAATGTTTCTGGGAGACAATTCCCGTTAATTAAGAATTAATTCTGCAATAGACTTAATTTTTAAAAATTTATAAACCTTTTTGTAATTCAATAATTTTTATGTTTGTAAGGATTAAAGTTTGTAATACCTTTTTTGTTCATTTCCTGGTAGACTAGAGCTGTAAACGTTCGCAGAATTCGTATTATCAGGTCCTAATTATAAACAATTCATCAATTTTAACTAAATTTAATCTTCTTTCGAATGTAATTGAAAAAAAAAATTGATAAGATCAACTAATAATCACAACAACCAATTAAAAACTAGAATGAAATCCAAACATAGATAAAATAAAAATGTAAGAACTTTATTGTTCTTAAAAGAGATTATATTAGTTTATTGAAAATCTTTTATTCAAAACAGAGACGTTAAACCTCAAGGCGTTGCAAAGAACTCGATCAAAAACTAAGCCCCAATGAAAACTCACAAGAAATGAAAATTAATTTGAAGTTAAAATATATTGTGAATATGATCAAACCCCCACTGTATTTCGAAAAACCCAATTAGAGCTTCAAGATTTCAAGCTTTTTCCTAGTATTAAGTCAAAAAAATATTTTCTTAGATACAATAATAAAAGTTTGTTTTTAAAAACATCTTTGTTCTAGTAAAAAAATATTTTTGGCACTGCATCTAAAAGAAAGTTTAGAATAATAGGATATGGCAGCGTTGGCCAATAATAAAATTCGTTTTTTGGATTAAGTTGCCTTCAACTTTGCTTGTTAAGAATGCTTTTTATCCGAATTAATTAGATTTTTAAGCTACTTAAAAAACATCTTTATTATTTGAATTTATTTGATCTTAAAATCTCGCTATAATTATATTGACATAAAAGCGCACAAACAAAAGGGCAGATGCAGTCTTATTACTATTCAAATGAGAATGATTTTGCTATGTTTTAGCACCAAAATGTGAAAGAAAATTCGAGAGACTTATTTAAATGTTTTTTGAAATAAATCCGAAAATTAATTAATGTTTGTTTTTTGTAATTTATAATTTATTTATGACAATTCCTTTTTACTTTTTTGTCAACAGAATATAGAATAAGTACTGGAATCATTAAAAAAATCGAATTTGAGATTTTGACTTATTTCTAGATTTATTATTTCCCGGAGCTGAAAACACACACTTTTGGTATTATGCTTGCTGTTTCCCTGTAAACACGACAATTCAAAGAAGCTTTCAGATAGCTTGATAAAATTTGGTTTAAGGATTTCTGCCAAATTTGAATGAATTAAAGTTTGTTAGATTGAAAGAAACTGGGTAGATAAAATTTAGTACATGTGTTTATCACCTAAAATAATATAGTTATCAAATATTAAACTATTTCTGTCAAACATTTGACCGTTTGTCTATCTGTGCATTCGCATGCATGTAAATTCAAAAATTCATAAAATAAGAATTTGAAGAAATTCAAAATGTGCTATTTCAGTTACAATTGTAGTTTCATGTCAAATTTTGATTTCAATATGTTTAAAAAAAGAGACCAAAATACATATTTTCACGATAGATTCAGTTAATGAGTATTATAAAATTTTTAAAGTCAATTACTACTTTGGTCCACAAAGAATATTTTTATTTTAGTTACTTTTTATTAAATAATTACAATTAATATAAATAATATATTAAAAAAATTATTGATTCTTGCAAGAATTGAACTCGCATTCTTCAACTTCACGTGCAAAATACTGAAATCCTGCTTCTTCATGTTGTTGCACCTGTCATCATGTTTTTATAAGGAATTATCTAAACTATTTAGAAAATGTAAATTTGTGATAATCATCTGCTTGTTATTATTTTCTCCTTTAATTTTGATTTTCAGCTTTGTAATAAATAAATGAAGTAATACGCCACATTTTGAATTTTGTTCCTGCCAGAGTTTTGATTACCGAATCTATATACACTATGTCCTAAAATAAATATTCAGTAGGAGGAAAATAGTGAATGTCAGTAAGATGATAAATATGGAATACTATTTTATATTTGTCATCCTGAAATAAAAAAGCCTGAAAAAAATCTCCTGAATGTTTTTTTCTTTTAAAATACGATCAAAGAAAAAAGCTTCGTTACTGCCAACAATCGTTAGGGTTTTGATTACTGGATCTATATTCATTATGTCCCAAAATAAATAATCAGTAAGAGAAAAACAGTGAAAGTCAGGCAGATGATAAATATGGAATTCTATTTCATATTTGTCATTCTGAAACAACAAAGCTTGAAAAAAATCTCCTGAATGTTTTTTTTCTTCTAAAATACGATCAAAGAAAAAAGCTTCGTTACTGCCAACAATCGTCAGGGTTTTGATAACTAGATCCATATACATTATGTTCCAAAAAATATATTTAGTAGGAGAAAAATAGTGAATTTCACCAAGATGATAAATATGGAATACTATTTTATATTTGTCATCCTGAAATAAGAAAGCCTGAAAAAAAATCTCCTGAATGATTTTTTTTCTAAAATACGATCAAAGAAAAACCTTTTAAGAAGAATCAGACGAGGAATTTCTGATCATGCTATGCTCAAGATTAATCTGATGCTCCAAGGACGACTAAAACAAAAACCCAGACTCCTCTGAGACAATACTTAATGGAAACTTTCTTGTCGGCATCAAATGAGCAGAGACTATTCTTCTCATAAGTATTATGAGAATAGACTAGCACAGAATATATTTGTCTTATTAGAGGAGATTACGTGAGTAATATTTCTAACAATTAGATTACATTTTGCGTTTATAATATATATTCTATAAACTATTATTTAGATCTGATGTATTTACATTATAATGTTTCTTCAGTTAATTAAATTAAATTATATTTTTTATTAACTACAAATTACATTATTATATTCTTTCTAATTTTTTTTGCCCATTTCAGTTAATGATTTTTAAGCATTCATTTTTTTGTCTCTCTTTTAAATCTTCATGAATTTTGCATTAAAATTTATTTTTAAATATTGTTTTTTATCCAACTTGCAAAGAAAATATATTATGTACAATAAACAAATATAATTCAATAAAAATAAAAATTAAAAGTTTCAAAAAACATTTCTGGTCGTAATATTTTTTTCAAACGTTATTTTTACTCCATATTTAATTCTTTTTTCCCATTAAATTTAAAATGTAGTGAGCGATATATACCGACTGTACGTTATCATTTTAAATTTAAATCTTCACATAATATATTTGTTATAGCACAGAATATATTTGTTATATTAGAAGAGATTACGTGAGTAATATTTCTAACAATTAGATTTCATTTTGTGTTTATAATATATATTCTATAAACTATTATTTAGATCTGATGTATTTATATCATAATGTTTCTTCAGTTAAATAAATTATATTAGGATATTTTTTATAAACTACAAGTTACATTATTATATTTTTTCTCATTTTTTTATGTATTTCTGTTAATGATTTTTAAGCATTTAATTTATGTCTCTTCTTTAAATTTTCATGAATTTTGCATTAAAATGTATTTTTAAATATTTTTCTTTTTTCCAACTAGCAAAGAAAATATTTTGTGTACAATAAGTAAATACAATTCAATAAAAATTAAAATTAAAAATTCCAAAAAATCAACATTTCTGGTCGTAATATTTTTTGAACGATATTTTTACTCCATATTTAATTCTTTTTTTCCCTATTAAATTTAAAATGTAGCGGGCGATATATACCGACTATGCGTTATCATTTTAAATTTAAATCTTCACAGAATATATTTGTTATAGCACAGAATATATTTGTTATATTAGAGGAGATTACGTGAGTAATATTTCTAACAATTAGATTACATTTTGTGTTTATAATATATATCTTCTATAAACTATTATTTAGATCTGATTTATTTACATCATAATGTTTCTTCAGTTAAATAAATTATGCTATGATATTTTTTAACTACAAGTTACATTGTTATAATCTTTCTCATTTTTTTAAACCTATTTCGGTTAATGATTTTTTAGCATTCATTTTTTGTCTCTCTTTTAAATCTTCATGAATTTTGCATTAAAATGTATTTTTAAATATTGTTCATTTTTATTCAATTGTAAAGAAAATATTTTGTGTACAATAAGCAAATACAATTCAATTAAAATTAAAATTAAAAATTTCAAAAATCAGCATTTCTGGTTGTGATATTTTTACTCCATATTTAATTCTTTTTTCCCCATTAAATTTAAAATAGAGCTGGTGATATATACCGACTGTGTGTTATCATTTTAAATTTAAATCTCCATGTTCATAAACTCCATGTGTAAAATTCCTCTTATCACATTTATCATAATGTACAGTATGCGGTTGTTACGATAAATGTAAGCGATTATCAGATAAGTGGTTGTTCTGCAAATCGGCATCACGTAAATCAATTCCATTAAATATATTCTGAAATAAGTCACTAGAAATTATTGTGATACATTTTATTTATTTTATTTAACTCTCCGCTACTGCTTTTCTAGGAATTAAATAAATAAATTGATATCAATTATAAATAATACCGATGGAGGAAAGCTTTTAATAGAAAATGAATCATTGATAAACACGATTGGTAATGGAAGATAGTCTACGAAAAATGAATCTATGCTAAAGAACATCAACGGAGAAAGATTTCGAGGAGAATATGCGAGATGTTTAATTGCATTTCTCATCTATAAGCATTAAATGTAAATGGATTTACTGAGGAGAAAATATTCTTCGCTAATTTCTAGAACCTCTTGACAAGGAATACCTTTTAAATTTCTCGTAATTAAATTTGAAAGATGAAAGCTTATTATTGGCTTGCAAATACTAATTTGCTCTCGATATTTTGATGAATTTTAACGTCTTGAATGGCGGTGTATTTGGAATTTCGTAGAAGTAGGGAGTGTCTATTTCAATTTATTTAATCTATCACGTTATCCTTATATATTTTTTGAAATTTTACCAGCGTCTTTGGTTGTCTCTGCAACTGTTTATGATGTACAAACTGTGTCGAACGAATACAGATATTTGGACGAGCGTATATCTGTTTAAATGTATAAATAAACTGATGATTAAAAGATTCTGAGAACGAATAAGTTAGTCAAATGCAATTTTGCAATTAACTTTTATACAAAACCTGTGGAAGTGGTCTCCTTAAAACTTTATCGCTTTTTTCTTCAATAAATGTCTTTTAATAAAAGAGTATTTTCCCAGAATAAAATTGTGAACCTTAGTTAAGATCATGAAAATCATGAATGCTCAGATTTTTATATTCAGACATGATAGATGTGTGATTTGTAGTATAATACTGAAAATTGATGTTTGTATATAAATTGAATGCCATTTAAAATCAGTAGTTATGGAAATTCGACCTTTTGCATGAATCTGAAGCTTTTGATGAATCTAGCGTGCGTTCTATGGCGATTTATCTCTGATTTCCGGTTAATACACAAGCACAAAAATGAAACATGCATTTTGGATGTTTTTTTGTTTGCCAGTTAAAAGAAAAACTCGATATAGAAATGCAATATCAACAATAACATATCATATAAAATTTAATTTACGTAATTTATTGCCTTTTATCGCGTTTACATGCAGGTGAAAGTAAATATATAAAAAATGGTCAGTCTCTTGATGTATTTGGTGTTTATTTACATTATAAAAGTTAAATATGTGTACCAATTTTATGTATTTCAATCTTTACAATTTGCACTTATTGTGTTGACTTATACTCGAACAGCCAGGACAAACAAATTTCCCATGAAAAGATGTTTTTTATTACAAATTTTGATATTGTTGCTTTTTGAAGCCCATTGACTCCTCAGAAATTTAAACCGATTGAGAATATCTCTTTTTTCCGTAGCACCAACTAGGGCCAAGAGTACGACTTAGCTACACACACACGTCACAACCCTTTTTATGGGGCGGACTTCATTTTCATTCACTCATTCACAGATCGTAATTTAGATCTGGAACAGAGAACGATCGGCTCTGACCCAGTACCCCCAGTGGCATTACTCTCGACATGGAGGATTTTGTGACCACTACCGACTTAACGAGAGCCATCCACCACACACTCGGGGAATCTACGGCCGGCGAGGTTCGAATTTGTCACCTAAGATATAAAAGTTCAACGCTCTACCAACCAGGCTATCCCGACCCTAGAATTTTGATGTAAACGCCATATATAAAAATTCACGCGTCTAGCTCAAAAGCGCTTTTGAGTTATCTTGTTCTCTGACAGAGTGACAAATATAATTCTAATATTCATAATTCTAATTCAACATAATTCTAAAATATGTTTTTTTTTCGGATTCATGGTAGTCTAAAGCGTAGAGAGTTTTCAAATCCAATTATTTCGAAATTTTAACGGTTTCAAGACTTTCTCTTTATATACAAGAAAGTAAAAATGTAGTTATGTGTCAAATATGGAATAAAATTATTAAATAAGAGGATCACTTGTTTATCTGTCTGTCTGTACTGATCTCGACAACTTAGAGATAGAATGGATGCAAGTATATTTAAGGGTACAATGGACGATGAAAATGTAAAAAATCGATGAAATTTGCTATATTTTTATTTTGATCTTTTATGTATATTTAAACTGTAAGTTATCGTTTGGAAAAAAATTATTTTGATATCTTAATTAGTTTGCTCAATATCAGCGTTTTGTTATTGTTATAAGGATGCCACACCCACTTGTTTTCATTTGGACAGCTGCTGTAAAAAGAGTTTCGTTTTCCTCCAAGCGCTCTAGAGTATCTAATTTTTAATTCTGACTTTATGCTGTTGTTTTTGCTTTGGCAGATGTTAAAAACTTCTACTTTTTCTTTCTTTTATTGTTTGTTTTGGTTTGTTTATTCGTTCTTCGTATATTTCATATTCGAATTGCTCGTTTTAGTTTCTTTGAAATTAGATACAAAAGCAGTTCTATTCATGGTTAAAATTAAAATTTACTCTATTTTTAATTTTTTTTTTTTGCTTTTGTTTTTCTAAATTTAGTTTTAAAAAGAATTTAATCAGTTTTCACTTCCAAAAGCCTAATAGGTCGTCCAAATAAAAGCAGAAAAAGTTTGAAAATGCTAAGATATGATGGACAAAAAATCATTTGATTCATAACCAAGCAATTCTAATGACATTTTGGAAGTTTCTACCAAATGCAATAAACCTGAAATATTGAATTCATCATCTTAAAATTGTGTATAATAGTTAAATTGTTCTGTGCAAATACTATAGTATTCTTTTTTGAAGAATATTCTTTGTCATGAATTTCAGGAAAAATTTCTTCAAATAATTTAAGACAGTTTTTTGGTTTATTCTTCAAAAATGTGTCTATCCTGTGCTAAATATGGTAAAGAATTTGGTTCTGTATTTAGGGAGGAACTTACAGAAAAAAATCTTTGAAGTGAACAACAAAGTTCTAAAGCCCTTCTTTTCTCGACAAAGAAAATATATCAAAATTTGATTGCTGATTTGTTATAACTCAGAAAAAAATAGTTAATCATATAAAATAAATTGTATCTTATAAGCATGTATCTTATTGCCATCATATAATAACAATAAAATGAAAAAAAATTCAAAAAATCAGCAAATGTCAAATTAGAAGAAAAACATGGGGATATAATTTATGCAGCAGGTGGATTTTGATTTGCTTCAAAATTTGAATGTTTATGGCTGCATATATAGTTTAAAAATGTTATATGAATATAAATTAATCTTTGTGGCTTATTAAATGTTATTAAACAAGTCTAATTTTTATTTGAACTTTTTTTAATTGAAAAAAAGGAGTTGGTTTTGCTACACCAGAAATATTTACTTTATATGTTTTAGGGATTCTTACAAATATATTATAAATCTATGGATGTATATATTGCAAAAAATAAACAATTTTTTTATAAACATAAATATTTAACATATTTAAGTTGTTTCAATTATGTTTCTGGTCTGTAGAAACCATTGAAATGTATTTTTAGCTTTTTCTCAAAATGAAATTTTATGATGCTGTCCAAATTTTCAAATACTCCATGCGCATTATATTTTTAGTTACAACTCTGAAACTTTTATCTTATGCTGTATGAACATATGATAATATAATTTTGCATTTTAAGATAAATTATGAGGTTTATATTTTTTTATTGAAAATCTCAAGTAATATTATTGCATTGATTTTTTAAAAATTTTGAAACAAAGTCAATAATGCCAAGTTTAAAAAGAAAAATCATATTTTGAATTAATTTAAACATGCAAAATATTTTGTAGGATTAAAAAATGTATCTGAAAACACTGAAATAGTTCATTTATGTTCTATTTTTATGCGCATGGAACAATTTGAAAATCTACAATATTTTCATTTTTTAAAAATATTTTTCTAACAAAATTAAAAAGTTATCAATAAATTTTGATGAAATTTTTATTGATGCATTAGATTGATAAAATGCATTTACCATGAAAATTTCAAAACAATACCTCAAAAATTGAGAAATTTTGGTTTCAACGTCCATTGTACCCTTAAGGGTAAAAAACTTTATAAATTGTTTTTCTTAACAATAATAAATCTATATCACTTTTTGGACCCAATTGTGTCCAACTGTCTGTCTCTGTGTACATAAAAATAAATTAATAAGTGTAATGAACTAGTTAAATAAAATTTAGTATACCGCTTTTACGCCATATTTATAGATGCGTGTCAATTTTCCAACTAAATTAATTAAGCAGGAAAATTATTTGCTTGTTAATTATTGTTGTTGTTACTTATGGCACTTGCTTATACAGCAGCAAATTTAAGCCGAAAGGAGCACCTCTTGTTTTTGAAGTAGCGACAACAAGGCCAAGAGTACGACTTAGCTACACACTCACCACATTTGCTTGCACAGCCCCTTTTTACAGGGGGGCACAGTTACACATCTCACAGATAGCACAGTGAAGAACAACCATGCCTGAACGGGACTCGAACCCATGGACCCCCAAAACACGAGGAAGACGTGCTACCTCTGTGCCAGAGTGCCGACTTAGTTATTGTTTATGGGAACACGAAACTAAATTTCCAATTAGCTAGAAAAAATGTCGAATTTAGTCTTTTTATTAATTTTATAAATCTGAATCTAAAGTTGAAAGAAATTGGTCAACCAGAAGGAAAGTTGTTTCTGAATGGAATTTCGATTTTTTTCGCAATACGCCGATGCTAAATGCGGCATACTGTACGACATAAACGCGAAATGCATCACACTTTTGTCGTGTCTGAGAAAGTCAAAGGAATAATCCTTCTTTTTTAATTTACATTCTTTACAAAGGTCAAAAAAGCTTTCAAGATTCTACAACAGGTCAGTTGAATCTAATGAAGAAATCACAAATCGGCAAACTGTGGACACGTTCTTCCATTACATTTATCGCATTCTTTCACCTTTGAAGCCGTGCGGTTCGTGGTTAAAAAAGAGAAAGCTTTAACTTCGGCAAAAATTAATTCAATTAACGAAAATTACTGAAAGCTTTCACTCTAAAATAAATAAGACGGTAATGTGAATTTCTTATATCGAGCCGCGATATTTTACCAACGTGTTCTGGGGTGATAGCGAAATTGCATTCGAAAGTATGTACACAGGCATTTTATCTAATGTAGTATTAAGAATTCATTTCTTGGAAGTAAGATCGGGTAAGAGTTCTGAATTTTAAAAGGGTTAATTTGATGTTTATGCAGATATTTAATACACAAAGTGCAGTAAATTATTCGTAGGGTAAATCCTGTCGAGCATGCAAATTTTTTTAAAAATGTTGGTAGGTTGGTTGGTTTTTGGGAAGCATATTCTTTTTTCTAAGTAAGCAAAATATTATGTTATATTTGCAACACTACAGGTTTGTCGGCTTTCTGGCACAGAGGTAGCGCACTTTTCTTGTATTCTGGGGGTCCCGGTTTGGACATGGTTGTTCTTCTGTTTTCTATCTGTGAGATGTGTGAATGTGCCCCCCTGTAAAGAGGGGTTGTGCAAGCAAATGTGGTGAGTGTGTGGCTAAGTTGTACTCTTGGCCCTAGTTGGCGCTGCTTCAAAAATAAGAGACGCTCCTTTTGGCTTAAACCTGCTGCTGTATCAACAGGGGGAGCTTGTCCATGGCAAGTACCATAAGTAACAACAACAAACACTACAGGTTTGCAATGTGCTTTCGAATTTTCACTATAAACATATTAAAGTAATATTATATGAAATATGAATATAATATAATTGAATGTAAATGTAATAATGTCTTCAATGTAAATGAATATAATTAAATAAATAAAAAGAGTTAAATGAAATTCACTTCTTTTCTACCATAATTAGTTGCTAGCATTGAACAACTCAATAAGAAATGTATTAAATTCAATGCTCTCGTATTGCCGAAATAAACCACGCTCCAAGTTAAAGGAGAACTAAATAAATTAACTTTCCCCCAAATTACCGATTTGCTTCATTAATTGCTTTGCAGTTTTCCGGGGACAACTCACAAAAACACATTCAATAAATATTGTATAAATATAAATGTAATTGGAATCTTCAAAGGAAGAAAAAGGAAAAATGTATAAAAGAGTGAGACTTCGATGAAAATCGTTGTTTGCAAAAAAGTAAAAAAATACAATTTAAAATGATAAAATAATTTCAAAACACTTCAGTTGATTATAAGTTTTATTTGTTTCACATTTATATAAATCTAGAATTTCAATTTAATCTCAATTTATTATGTTTTTGAGAAAAACATTTGGATTAAATTACCACTTTTATGGCAAATGATCGGTAGACGCGAAGATGAACATGACATTAAGGGTTTCGCATTTATTAAAAATGCAAATAAATTTGATCTGCAAGATAGCTCCGCTCCCGAAATTTCATTTTCGAATAAAGGCGCAATACGAGACTAGAAATAAAATCCAAAGATTTTCGAAACGCTCAAGCTGATGATTAATTTAATTAGCTTTCTCTTATTCTTAAAGCTTTAACATTTTTTGAATCCTGATATTATTTTCATTGGGAGAAAATCTCCTTTTCGCAGAAATTAACAGCTTGCACAAAGGAGAAATAATATTGAAAGTTTTGTTTTTATTAGAAATGCTAAGAAATGTGATATACGCAATAATCTTCGCCACGACCTTTGATGCATTTCTATTCTATGAAGGTCACCCTTCAAGGGTATTTGCTTCCAGAAAATAAAGAAAAATTCCACTCGTGCAATTTATTTGATTATTGAAAGTTAATGAAAAATTCGTTTTGAAACCGATGCGATGATATTAATGTCAATTTCTTGGGCAATGTCTTTGTAGTTTAGTACTAGATAATTTTAAGATTATATTTGCAGAAAATATATAATTAAATTTCAAGAGCAGATACTCATGTTACAAAAAAAAGATTCGTATTGGAATGCTATTAAATTTCCAAGCTTAAGAAAATATTAATTGAAAATCAGTTTCCGAGAACTAGATCGTGGGCGAATGAAGAAAATGCAATTTATTTTAGATCAAAAATTAATTTGATATAGTATGTAATACACAATAAGTGGTACAGCAATTAAAATTTTTAATTGGAAAAAATAACCTAATATTTATAAAATTAATTGAAATTGAATAACGAAAATCTAGGGTTTCTAAGAATTAAAAAGCGAAAATTCAATTTATTTTAGAGAAAAAATTGATTTCTAGCTGTAAGTGGCATATTGAATAAAGACATTAATTGAAAATGGAGCATTATATTTCCAGAATTAATTAGAAATGGATAAAGAAGTTGTATGGAAATAATCTTCATATCATAGAATAACAAAAACAACTAAAAATGCATAAAATTGTTTAGAATAGGAAGCTGATTATCGAATTTCTTACGTTTTTAATGAAGAAAGTTTTTAGCTTTCTAAAATGAAAACAAATTTTTAATATTTGCTTTATGTATTTAAAATTGAATCTTAATTATCTAAATCATTTATCTTACAAGTGGAATACAGAATAAGGAAAAATATCTAATCACATTTTCCCCATCAGTTTGATATATATATCTACTTGTCGTTTTTACGTGCATTTATTTAATTTCATTTTCTATTCCTTTCTCATTCTATTAGCAATTCTGAAATGTTATGCAATTATGTGGGCGTGAGTCCTAAGTATCTTCATAATTAAATTAAATTTTTGTTCGAAAAAATCATTTGTTCCATTTGTAAACTAATAAAATAGCGTTTTCCTAAGCGCATATTTCCTTTTTTATTTTAATGATTATGTAATGCTATAGAAACGTTTATTCATTTTAATTTTAATATAGATAAAATTAAATAAAAATTCTATTTTCTCATTTTTTAAAGCCTTGTCGAAAAGAAACATCTTATTTTCATAATTAAATTTTAATTTTGAATTAAAGAGAATTTTCAGATGTAGTCGCGAATAAAAATTTGTGTGTGACCTTAATGCATAAAACAACCTTGAGAAAGGCCGGGGAAGCCATTAGTGCTCCGATTTTTATGAGTGTAATTCTCCCATGTAAGCGTTTTGTAATTAATAGTATACTGAATTTCCAGAAAAACTGATATAGCAGGTATTATGCTAATAATGGAGGTGTCCAACCAATCAGCGTAACGCAATGCGTCGACAGTACGTATATAAGACAACAGGTGTCTGAAGAGGCTATTACATCGATTCTTGCTGTTATAAAGGCAGGTTATCAAGATTTAGGCGATTTTTAACGGTGACTAATCGATGGCGCACGAGAGAGGGGGTACAGCATTTCTGAAGTAGAGATGAAATTTGAATTTCCGCACACGACCCTTTCAAGGATGTAATGCGAATACCAGGTTTCCGTTAAAACTTCAAATCTCCGATAGCGGGGTGGCTTGAAAAAGATCTTGATAGAACGGAATCATCAACGCCTGAAAAGAATCTTTACACGAGATAGACTTCCAATATTTCCTCAAATTGTTGTGGATTTGAATGCAGGCCCATGAACAAGTGTCAGTTTGTGCACTGTGCAACGTACCTAACTGAGATGGGCTTTTGCAGCTGCAAACCATCTCTTGCACTATTGGTAACGGTGACACAAAGATCTGAACCTTACCTGGGCTCGCCAAAGCTGCCAATCAATTTTTAATGAATGGAAAAATGATGTCTGCTCTAAGAAGTCCCGTCTCCAAGTGTATCGGGTGGATGGCTGTATACGGGTGTGGAGAAAACTCCATGAATTTCTCATGATTAAAAGGGACGATTCAAGCTGGTGGAAGGTCTGTACAGGCAAAGGGTTTGTGTTGGTGGTATGAAATAAGACCATTGATGTATATAGCCTCGACCATGACAGGTCAGAGGAGCTTTAACATCTTTTCTGACTCTCTATATACATTAATGTCGTTTGTCCATTCTGACGGACGTGGAAGATTCCAACAGGATATTGCGCCACGCCACATTTCTACAATATCTACCGAGTGGCTTGAGGATCATTCTTTTGAATTTCTTTCCCTCTCTGTCCCACTTAATTCTCCTGACATGAACATTATCCACCATATCTGGAATGTTTTGTAATGTGCTGTCCTTATGCGATCTCCATCACCTCTCACTCCCATAGCTTTGTAGACTGATCTTCAAGAATCATGGGGTGAACTGTCTACATAAAATCTTCAAAAATTAGTTGAATCCATGCCACGCAGTGCTGCGGCAGTTTTGCGTGCTCGTGGGGGCTCTTCACGATATTAGATAGGTATGCCAGTTTTTTGGCATTTCAGTGTATAATAATTCGTTTTAGTTTAGTTATATTGACGTATTATACTGAAGCAAAACTAGGGTATACTTGATACGAACCTCGTAATTTTATACCGCAGTCAGAAGACGTGGATGTCACCTGAGCTGGCACCCCCTCTCCACACCACACTATACAAGCGGAAGGATGTTTGACCAGACATACTTACCGTGCCCCTAACACGATTTTTTTGGTGCCACCAGACTTTACCACCAAGCCGCCTCGTCAATCATAGCATAGGAATTAAGGATGTTCTTTGTTCCGGCCAATTTATGACACATAACTAAAATTTTTGAAGCAAGATGATCACTTGCAATATATAATTTATTTAAAACATTGTTTTTTTTAATTTTCGCGTTTACATTCATTGAAAGGTACATACTAACAGTCAAATAATCCCATTCTGAATTGAGCTGAATTCAAAACGGATTCTGCACTTCAGATTGCAAATCAGTGCACCAAATTTCATCCATCTATCTGAAGACGTTTTGGAGTAATCGTGTTCACAGACAGACAGACTTAAGTTCTAAAATGCATGTATTCGGTCTTGCAAAAGCTTAAAACATGGCGATTAGTTTAAATTTTGAGTTCGAATTTTCGACGATTATCAATTTTTTTCTCTATTTCCCCCGCGAGAATAAATAAAAAATATAAAAAGTTTAATAAAACTATAAAACCAAGAATGAAATAAAATAAAAAAAATTCTTGACCAATAGTGCAATAACAGTGACATGTCATTTTAAATTTTATAATCCTAAAAAATTTCAACGAAACCTAAAGGAACAATAAAATTTCTATTTCTCCAAAACAACACTTTTCCGAAAGATACGTTCTTATCACCTCATAACTTACCTTTTATGAACCAGAAACTGGTTCCCATATTTCATGTCAAAGAAAAATACTTTATTTAATGTTAAAATACAATTTAAAACTGCAATCTTCCAATTCTGAGGAAGAAAAACACAACTGTTCCGAAAAAGAACATTTAACGCCCACTAATTTTTCAAAACTTTTCTTCTTCTTATTCTTCTCATTTATTTGAGGAGATTCCTAGAATCTTAGGGAGGGAGAGGAACCCCCCCCCCCCCCCAGCGCATCATGCGTGATTAATACAAACTGACAAAAGCGAGTATTTATAATCTCTTACGTAAACGTTGTACTGACTGGATTTGATTTGCACTTTCCAAACTTGCAAATCTAATTAACTGAAGTGATTATTTTTAATCAAATTCATTTTCTTCGTTCAAACTTTTAGCCACGTCAGCAAATGTTTCGTGTTGCCGTAAATAACTTCGCCAGCGGAAGTTGGACCAATTCGTTAGCAGAGAATATCTTAAGAAAACGGTAATTGGCTAAAAATGAAGTCACTCGGCTTTGTGATATAATGGATGTTATATCTAATATACTGGCTATCATTCGTCAAGTTATTTTTGGCAGCACTCAAAGCTTCATCAAACGCGGATTTTTGGAGTGATTGTACTAAAGATGCGCCTGGAATGTTATCGAACTTATTTAATTAATTGGAAAAGCAGTTTACTGCCTGCGGGGAAGGAGTTTGCTGACGTTATGAGCTTATTGGAAGATTTCTGCGAAATTAATGATGTTCAATTAGAAATGAATATTTTAGCTTAGCTTTATTGCTTTTTGGTATACGAATTATTCAAAGAGAATGTATTTACTACCGATAAAAAATTCCAATTTAAGATGTTGGCAAATCTCCACATTTTATTCCTCCATAAATCCTAAAGGCGAATGTTTGAATGCATTTCTATTTTTATATTTGCTTGAAAGCGTGATGAATCATAAACGCTTTGACTTTGATACATGAAACTCGGTGCATGCGTTTTACGTCAAATTTGTAGATTTCTAAAAACCAAATTATATATAACCGCCAAATTATCGGAAAAATTGATATAACCACGAAATTATCATATTTCAAGGCTACATTTTTAGACACCAGATTTGTAAATTTGGATGAAATTCATTCACAGGAAGTCAGTCTGTCCGAGTAAAAATGATTGTAGTAACTGCAAAGCGTAAAAATTCTAGGTGATTAACCCTTTGCATCCCCAAAAATAATTAGATGCAAAATTATTCTCCTCATACAAAAATGTGTTTATTGCTATGAAAAAAATATATATAATTCTTTTAAGTCGAATTTCTTTGAAAAATTAATCTAATCTCTTAACCTTTTTGTAGGCGTTTTTAAGAATTAAATTTGGGAAAAAAACACGTCATAATGCTGCACAGTCTTGAATGTCGAGTCACACTCGACATCGAACCTCAAAGGGTTAAAACTTGGTGCACACAGATAACATCCAAAAAATTGATGCTTTGAGACGGGAGATAAAATTTGGTATACAGTCATTATGCTAATTTGTAGATTTCTATCAAATTTTGAACGATGTCTATTCAAATGAGCAAGTTTGTCTAATAGAAAATAAACACGATAAAGAAAAAAAATTAGGAGCTAGATAATATTTGATACACAATTTTAACACCTAAAATAGAAATCTATAACAGATTTTGAAGCAAATCCATCATTTAGTAGCCTACATGCAAATAGGTAGCCAGTTTATCAGCTAGCTTGTAAACGTTATAATTAAAAAGTAGATAACGTGGATAAATTAAAGTTGGTATGTGATATTATGATTAAACTTGAAGTTAGATTTCAAAATTCAACTTTAATTTGTTGAAAAAGACATCCAAAAATCAATTCGAATTTCCTCGCAAGGTACCAAAGCATGTGCTCGAGATTCTGAAGATAAAAATCTGAGTACAGGTAACATTATTGACCATGGTCAATGTCCACAGTCGAAGCGAATTTGAGAGGAGAAAAATACATCTACCTTAAAAAATATACATACAATCAGTTGTTGACTTAAAGACACTTCAGAGGATAAACTAATTAAACCTTTTATTTTTTCTTCAAAGATACTTCAGAGGGGTCATCTATTTAGCCTTTTTTTGAAGGCACTGCAGAGATGTAATTTAATTAACCCTTTCTTCTTTGAAGACTCAGCCGAGGGGTAATCTAAATAGCCCTTTTATTCCTTGAAGAAACTGCTGAGGGGTCATATAAATAGGCTTTTTTCATTGAAGGCACTGCAGAGGGATCATCTAATTACTTCTTATTTTCTTGGAAGGCATTGCAGAAGGGTCATCTAATGAGCTCTTTTTTCTTCGAAGGAAATGCAAAGAGGTCATTTAAATAGTCATTTTTTTCTTCGAAAGCCCTGCAGAAGGTTCATATAACTATCATTTTTTGAAGGCACCGAAGAACGGTCAATGGGCACTACAAAGGGGTCATCTAATCATCCCTTTTTATGCCACTTCAGAGGGGGTCATTTAATAAATCTTGTTTTCTTCGAAGGCACCGAAGTGGGGTAATCTAATTATTCCTTTTTTTTCGAAGGCACTGCAGAGGGATAATCTAATTAGATATTTTTTTCTTCGAAGGCAATGCATGGGGGTCATTTATATATATATCCCTTTCTTTCGGCATATCCCTTTTCTTCTTTGAAGGCACTGCAGAGAGGACATATAAATAGCCCCTTTACTGAAAGAATTGCTGAGGCATCATCTAATTATTCCTTTTCTCTGAAGGTCCTTTGGTGGTAGTATATAGTTAGCCCTTTCTTTCTTCGGAGGCACTGCTGAAAGGTAATCTAATTATCCTTTTCATTTTTCTTTGAAAGCACTGAAAAAGTGTCAAAAGGTAATCTAATTACTCTTTTTCTTTCAAACGTGCTTCAGCGGAGTCATCAAATTATCCTTTTTTTATGCCACTTTAGAGGGGCCATCTAATAAGTCTCTTTTTTCATCGAAGGCACAGAAGGGGGGTCATCTAATTAGGATTTTTCCTTTTCTAGCACTTCGGAAAGAGGCATTATATAATTAGTCCTTTTATTTATCTTTGAATAATCTACAGATTAAAGTTTTTGAAGGCACTGCAGAGTGTCCATTTAATTAGTCCTTTTTTAAGGCATTTCAGATGGGGAATCTAATAAGTTTTTTTTTAATTTTAAACACAGTCTATGACAAGAAAAAAAAAGGAATAATTAGATTACCTATCTGCAGTGCCTTAAAAATAGGGATAAATAGATGAAAGCTGTGTAGTGCCTTTAAAGACAAATAAGTTTGATTAGATGATCCCTTGAACCTTCTGCAGTGACCTAAAAATAATAATTAGATGATCCTCTCCAAAAAAACTACGAATAAAAGAGGGATAATAAGATTACCCCTCCACAGTGTCTTCAAAAATAAAGGGCTAATTAGATGACCCCTCCACAGTGTCTTCAAAAATAAAGGGCTAATTAGATGACCCATCTGCAGTGCTTTTAAAAATATAAAAAAAAGGCTAATTAGATGACCCCTCTACAGTGTATTCAAAACTAAAGGGTGAATTAGTTGACCCCTCTGCAATGCTTTCAAAGAAAAATAAAAGGCTAATTATAGAATACCTCCAAAGTGTCTTAAAAAATAAAGGGCTAATTAGATGACCCCTCTGCAGTGCTTTCAAAATTAAATTAAAAGGCTAATTAGATGACCGATCCACAGTGTCTTCAAAAATAAATGGCTAATTAGATGACCCCTTCACAGTGTCTTCAGAAATAAAGGGCTAATTTGATGAACCCTCTGCAATGCTTTCAAAGAAAAAAAAAGACTAATTAGATGACCCCTCCACAGCCTTTTTTTCTTTCGAAAGTATTAAAGAGGGATCATCTAATTAGCCCTTTTTTTCCTTTGAAGGCACTGCAGAGGAGCCATCTATTTAGAGCCTTTCTTTGTAGGCATTGCAGAAGAGTCATCTAATTAGCCTTTTATTTATCCTTTGAAGGCACTGCAGAGGAGTAATCGAATTAGCCCTTTATTTTACTTTAAAGGCACTGCAGTGGGGTAATCTAATGAGA
>JAOUZG010040121.1:2847999-2863541 GCA_026289955.1 Argiope argentata
TCTAATTATAAAGGTGCCCCTTTTGTTTTGTATAATTGATAATTGTATAATACTTATTAATAATATTTGTCCTTAAGGATATGAAATTATCATGGTTACAATTTGCATATCATGGATTAAGCGCATAGAAGAAACGACCTTTGTAAATAGTTATAATTTTCAATGCTCACTGAAAACTTTTCCGATGCAAAGTGTCTGAATAATATTTTGTCGGTTTGTGGGCATTCTTTCCCCATTTAAATGGGATTTAGTTAAATTCGCAGCATAATACTCCATGTTCCAATCGTCTCGAACTAATTAGGCTTTCTAACAAGCTAGAGGCGAAAGTGCGGGTGTGGTTGTTTAAAGTTTCTGGAAGCAAAATTATTGATTCTTAGGGATTAAATTCGGAATTTGAGAGAGTGTGATTGTTAATTTTACCTCCGATTTGAGCAGAAACTCCAAAATTAACATAACTGCTTGGAGAAAAGTTTTGTCAGAAAGCATCGCTTGAGGTTCTTTTCGAACATAAGCCTAACTTTTAAGTCCCAATCAGCATCGATTGTCTTTTCCCCTTCTACACCAATTGTGGTAATTAAATTCTTACATTCAAATCAATATTGATTGTTTCACCATTTTTAGAATTACTGGAACCAAGTAATATATAAAAAAACAATTTTTTAAAATCAATTCCTACTTAAGTTAAAGAAAAATTTTATTTTAGCAACATTTTATTAAAAAATTACAATTAATATTAATATGTATATATTACTGAATCACATTATTAAGCGGCAAAATAGAAAGCGAATTTCCATTCTCCATTTTGTATATGATGTTTAAACTTGCAGCCCAAGGGATGCGAATCCAACGCCATACCAACCAGACTGTCCCGGCCTAACAATTAGAATTACTATAAATAATTGATCAAAAAAAAATATACTAGCGTTGAATTTTCAACACCAGTTAAGGATTCAGAGTGAATTATGAAAACTCAAAATGCTTAATTTTTCTACACCAGTTGGGAAACGCAATATTGAGTAGAAATTTCTAATTTTCTTTATTCTGTATTATTTTAATTCAAAAATACTTCAAAATGATAAAAAATCGATTAATTAACGATATTCAATTTTAAATGCATTAAACTTTAAGAAAATAAATAGAATCTTTTAAAATAATCGACCGAAAACACGTTAAGCTTAACCTCATTAGTGTCCGGAAAAAACAAACTGAATTCGTTGTTTGTTTGGCGGCAGGGAAATGAAGATTTTTGGGAAGAAAGTTAATTTATAATTAATTGATAAAAAATTAATGAATTGATATTCGAAAGAACTGTATCAACATCAAATGTCATTCACTACAAGTTTTAAAAAATTTACTTGAATTTGATTGGATAAATAAAAAGTATTTTATTAAAGACTGAAAATTTGAACAAGATAAGCAAAAATTGATGTAAGTCTATAAAAAATATTTCGCTTTCTTTTTACCATTGATTTTAACTTCGTAAGAATTTCGATCATACTTCCTTTAAACAAATCTACAATAATAATAGCAGATTCATTTCAGAATGTATATTAATCATTATATAGGGAGTACATTTGCTGCATTACTACAGAAGAGGATATTTTTTACTTTCACGTATACAAAGTATAACAATTGTTAACATATTCGAGATTCCAAGTCGAAATTTTGACTAATATCTACATTACATTTTCATTTCATTCATTTTCTTAGTTCGAAAAACGCATTTTTGAAAAATATTCATGAGTCCGTCTGTCTGTCAGTGGCAAAGATATCTCAAAAACGCTTTAAAGTAGACAAAAGAAATTCAGTATATGATCAAGTATGTAGATTTAAATCAAGTTTTGAGCAATAACTATTCAGAAATAGACAGTCTGTCTGGTTGTCCACGCGATAACTATAAAATTAAGAGAGTTAGATAGATTAAATTTTGCACATAAAATTGAACATCTATAGGGTAGACATCTATTAAATTTTGAGCCGAATCCAATTGCGAGTTGACCGTCTATCGGTCTATACTGTTAGAATCATGTAAACATGATAATTCAAAAATGCTATGATTTAAATGATTAAACTTGGTTTATGAGTTTATAGCTACTAGTGTAGCGTTGTGTCAAATTTTCTTTTCAATAGATTGATAAAAACGCATTTAAAACAAAAGAAAATCGCCACAAAACACTCTAAAAAATCGCCAAGAAAACATGCTAAAGATCACACTTTAAATTCAGTAAAAAAGCTAAATTTAAGTTAAACTTTAATATTTTATAATTATTCTATGTCAGGGGTATGGAAGTGGCTCTATGGGATAACACCTTTATTATCAAGTATGCAAGAAACTTTTGAAGAGACCATTCCATCTGGTTGATTTTTAATAAGAATTGATAGAGTCCACAAAATGTTTATATTTGCAAATAGTATGCGAAGCTGGTAATTTTAAAACTTCTTGGCTGCCAAGCTTAAAATCTCAAAAACAGCTCTTTCAGCGCATACGAAATTCTTTTAATTTCGAAATTTTTATAACAATGCCCTCCTTTAAATTAAAGTTGTACTATAAAATATGTGACATATTTCTCTCACATTACCTAAACTAACGTTAAAAATAGTCTATTCTTCAATGATGTTTTATTGAGTATATCCTCGACTTCTATTAAAGGACATCGCTTTCTTTTGTTGCTACAATTTCAACATCCAGAACTAACGAAATATCTCGAAAGAATACCGGGTTTCAATATCGCAACTACTGCAGTTAAACCCTATAGAATGAGTGATTCTACAAATCCGTCTTTTGTCCCATACGACCAAGGGGATGGGAAGAGATAAAGAGCGGTCTTCCTATTTTTAGCACAAATGGAGAGAATGAATGGATTCCGAGTACTGTATTGCACCTTTTGGCAAGAAAGATTCCTCCCCTTTTTTTTCATCACAATTGTTGAGGAGTTTGGGAAAATTCTACTGAATTCTTCCTTTTGAGGAAACGCTAAATGCGTGGGATATTTCAAAGTGATGACGTTAAGTACGGAACTTTTTAACATTACATGTATAAGAAGTTATTTGAGACCAATGAATAATGCTTAAAGGCGTTGATTTACTGCAAGAGATTTTACTGCATTTACGTTTTTGAAACCTAGCACCACTTTAAACCGAGTCAAGCAAGTAATGAAATTTTATCTATGATTATTAAGTTATCTTTTTTTTAATGCTTTCTAAATAAAGTTTTCGAAATTTAAAAATCAAATGTTTCATTTTTGATTGCAGGGACGTTTTTCAAACAATGAATTTCTTTATGCGATATTTAATATCTATCGAATATATATAAAAGGTTGTATTTAAAAAAACGATAAAGAAAATTTGAGCTGCCCTTTAAATCTTTGATATATGTTTGAGCGCACATAATTATTTATATTTCTTTGAGACGATCTTTAAACATCATTATTACACATCATTAAAACTGACTATTATTTAGAAAAGAGATTTGAATAAAATTTAATATATAAAGTTGTTACTTCTGTCCCAGCATCCTGACACAGGGGTAGCACTTGTGGGAGTTTCGATTTCCGGTGTAGGCATGGTTGTTCTTCTATCCTCTATCTTTAAGGGGTTTGAATGTGCCTCCCCCTGTATAAAAGGAGGCTGTGCAAGCAAATGTGGGGAGTGTGTAGCTAAGTCGTACTCTTGGCCCTAGTTGGCGCTACTACAAATCAAGACTTGCTGATTAGGCTTAAATCGATGACTACTTAAACGAGCTTGTCCATGGGAAGTGCCATAAGAAACAACAAAAACAAGTTATTTCTGTAAAGGATATACTTCCATCCTGTTGTATTGTTAGAAGTTATGTGAATGATATGACCACCACGATTAGTAAACTCGAACACTAGGTCTGAAGAGTAGTTGCTATTGTTATGAGTAACAAATACTTTGCTCTCTCAAATAAAAGAGGGGCACATTATAAGTGACGAGTCCCTTAATAAGAGGAAGTGTGTATGGAAAAAAAAAACTCTTTTAAAGCATTGTTTATCAGTGTTTAGATTATTTTTGAAAAAGATATTTATTCAATTAACATTCATATAACATAAATTGAGAGCCCCATGGTAATTTAATTGTGGAATTTTTTCAGCCATAACTCTATCTGGTTATATCAATTCAGAATAGAAAATTAGATAATTCTCCAGAAATTTGACATTAGTATTTTTGATAATAACTCGTTAAAATCGCAAACTAAATTCTGATTAGATTATTTTTGAAAATTATATTTATTCAATTAACGTTCATATAACATAAATTGAGAGCACCGTAGCAATTTCATTGTGAAATTTTTTTCAGCTATTTCTCTATATGGTTATATCAATTTAGAATAGAAAATTAGATAATTCTCCAGAAATTTGACATTAGTATTTTTGATAATGACTCTTTAAAAGCGCAAACTACATTCTGATAAGATTATTTTTGAAAATTATATTTATTCAATTAACATTCATATAACATAAATTCAGAGCACAGAGTCAATTTAATTGTGTAATTTTTTCAGCTATAACTCTATCTGGTTATAACGATTCAGAATAGAAAATTAGATAATTTTCAAGAAATTTTGAATTAGTATATTGAATAACAACTGTTTAAAAGTGCAAACTAAATACTTTTCCTAATTTCATTTAACAGGATGCGTTTGAAAATGAAAAATATTCGGCTCACACTTGCATGAGACTCGTAAAGTAGGCATAGGTGGCATGTTGGTGAGGTTTCGGAATCGGAGAGTTTCAAGTGCGAGACTCGATTCCACTGAAGAACAGTCGTGTAAGCTGGTCTGGGGCATATTAAATCGGTGGAGGCCAAATGTCTCCCCACTGGTATGGTGTGGTGTGGAAGTTTGGAGAGGGAGTGCCCTATCAAGTATCTCCTGATCGCTGTCCAAAATTATGAGATCCTTCCTAAAATAGCTTTGGTGTTGCATATTGCTAACTAAAACGTTAATATAACTACGCTAAATTCAAATAGATATAACTAATTAAATCTGCTTATCTGCTGAGATTATCATTTACTGACTTTTATCAAATAAAAGCTCAAAATGCGGTATTTTGCATTTAATATGAAGAATTGTGAATTATTCTTATAAGTACATTAAATTTATATCCACATGCCAGGCGGTATACAAATTTGTTTGAATGATAAGGAGACACTGATAGTAATAAATTGAGAATTATGGTTGAACCTTAAGGGTCATCGCTGCGCACAATAAAAACTCTCCAGTTCAGTAACATACTGTTACTATATCCTGAAAGGAAGAGAGAACCAAACACTATGCCAGAAACCTCTCAAAACTGGGTTGCTTCACAGAATAGGGGAAGCAATTGCATTTCATAAAAGCATAAAAGTACGCTTCCTAACTGCAATTAATAATCTGTTTTCAAAAATATTAGGGATTCAACTCAATCTCACTTTGAACATGACAACTGCTCATAGCCAATTAAATTTGATATCTTTTTCAGTTTACCCTTAATTGACTTTTATTATTAAAAAGTAGAAAATATGGTATTTTTTGGGAGATTTTGTATTAGAAACTTGTGAATTATTTTTAAGCAATTGCTCTTAAGAAACATGACTATTGCTTTTGATTATTGCATGTGTTAACTACACAAACTACACAAACATGATGTGTGTTGAATCAATGTAATTTTAAATCTGTTGAGTATCTTGCAGCTGGTTAAATGTTGCATGGAATGTGCAGTGAAGTCTGTCAGGTGAATTTTTCAACAATTTATTTTAGGAGCGAACTTAGAAAGACGTATTTAGAATTCAAGTCATGTCTACAGATATTATAAACCTTCGAATGATTCTTTTTTACGATTTCATTATCAGTTGACTTTTTTATCAATATATATACGTCACTCGCTACTTTTTTTTCTTTTCACTTCATCTGATATGCATATTTGAGATTTGCATAGAGTAAGCAGATGGTTCTATTTCATATAAAATATAAAGATGCAAATCCAAATGTGATTTTTCTGATAGGTAAAAAATATGGCTCCTATGATTCGTGTAAAATATGAAGATTCTGCTTTGCATAAAACATGAAAATTTTGTTTTGTATAAAATATGATGATTCTTTTTCTTATCTAATAGAAAGATTCTGACTGGTTTAAAATGTAAGGATTCTAATTTGCATAAACGATGAAAATCTGATTCTTATAAAAAATGATGATTCTTATTCATATACCAAATGAAGATTCGGATTTAAAATATAAGGGTTCTGGCTTGCATAAAGCATGAAAATTTTAATTCGTATTAAATATGAGGATTCTTATTCATATTCAGTATGAAAATGATTCCGACTCATTTAAAAAATAAGGATCCTGATTTGTATAAAACATGAACATTTTGATTGGAATAAGATATGAAGATTTGTATACGCATTCAGAATGAAGATTCCGACACGTTTAAAATATAAGATTTGCATAAAAAATGAACATTTTGATTCGTATTAAATATGATTATTTTTATTCTTATGCAGTTTGAAAATTCTGACTAGTTTAAAATATAAGGTTTCTGATTTGTATAAAACGTGAAAATTTTGATTCACATAAAATATGATGATTCTTTTTCATATTCGGTATGAAAATCCTGACTAGTTTAAAATATAAGGATTCTGATTTATATAAAACGTGAAAATTTTGATTCACCAAAAATATGATGATTCTTATTCATATCCAGGATGAAAATGATTCCTACTCATATAAAAAAATAAGGATCTTGATTTGTATAAAACATGAAAATTTTGATTGAAATAAAATATGAGGATTTGTATACACATCCAGTATGAAGATTCTGACTCGTTTAAAATATAAGGATTCTGCCTGCAGTTTGTTGATTTATTTCATGTTATGCATTTTTTTCTTAAACAGGATATTACTCACCCCATTTGAAGAAAAAGAAATTGCTCGTTTTCTCTCAATATATTCTTAAAATGTGCTTTCCGTTCCCATCAATTCTCAAAAGATTGAATAAATAATATTGATGACTATATTTTACTGTTTGCCTTCTCCAATGACATAATGATCGCGGCAAAAATAGCAGAAACCGATGTCCTTCATTTTATTTTAATGACAAGAGCTTCGTATTAACAAAAAAAGAAGGTCATGATATCATTCTGTTTTTCTGAAATTCGTCAATAAAGCTATTTGGAGCAGATTACTTTATTTTGAAGAACCTTTTTTTTTACGCAAATGTATCATTTTTAGATATTTCACGGAATAAAAGGTTGGCACGCAATTGTTTTGATGGAGCGGGTTCATTTATTAATCCGTATCGTGCTCAAGATACTTTAATGTGTATATCGATTTAACGTAATTGCTCTCTTGAAGTCAATATATGTTAGTACAGCGCATAAAGAAATCTCGCCATCGTATTGATTACGTTCCTTGCTTCAAGTAAGATATCATGCAATAACAAGATAGTTGTGCGGCAAAAGGAAATATCAAAATAATTATATTTATCTTCTAACAGCGAAATTACCCTTCACTTTATCTAATAATAAGCAACTGAGCATCGAAACCAGCCTAATCGTATCTTTGGACTTAAGGATGTTGTTGTTGTTGATGTTACTTATGGCACTTGAATATGGACAAGCCACACGCTGATACAGCTGCAGATTTAAGCCGAAAGGAGCATCACTTGTTTTTGAAGAAGCGCCAACTAGGGCCAAGAGTACGACTTAGCTACACACACTCACCACATTTGCTTGCAAAGACCCTTTTTACAGAGGGGGGTACAGTCACACATCTCACAGATAGTACACAGAACAACCATGCCAAAGCCGGGACTCCCAGAACACGAGGAAGACGCGCTACCTCTGTGCCAGAAAACCGGCCCGCTTTTGAATAAATGTAGATACGATAATATATAAACATAATGACTTAAATATTTGAAATTAGGTATGTTATCTTGTGACTACAATTCTAATTTGCATTCAAATTTTGATTTCCATTGATTAAAAAAGTTTCCAAAATACATATCGACGTGACATAGGAAACGTTCTAGAATCTCGCTAAAGGTATATATTTCGTAACTGTCATTCGCCAATGCCATAAAAGATATTCGAGACCGTAATCAAAACACACAATTTTATGGGGGGTCGAGGGGAGATATGGTTTGTATTGAGAAGTAAGCGAGAAAGTATCGGTAAGATTACTCTCTCTCCATTCATGTTTATCTCGCTTCATTTCTTTTCATTTTGAGAGATCTTTCATATCCCTCCCTCTATTTTGTATAGTTCATTACGAAAGAAAAAATTGCTTATTGTGCTGAAAATATCAATGAGTTACATCCTATGATGATGATCCGCTTCACAACGGAAATAATGTGTGCAGTAACTTTTGAGGGTATGGACCCCTGAGCACCCGAGGGCAGAATGATTTTTTCTAGATTATTTGAGTATGACACACATATATTCGCTAGCACTGCCCCTTTTTACAGTGAGGGCACATTCACACAAATCACAGATAGAACACAGAAGAAACACCATGCCGTAACCGGAACTCGAGCCCGGGAAGCCCAGATCACGAGGAAGACGCTCTACCTCTGTGACAGGACGCCGTCAGTTGTATTCGATAATTCTCAGTAGCAGAAAGATTAGTGGAAATATTTTTAGAGTATTTATCTATATAAACATTTCAAGACAGAGCTACTTTTAATTTTTGGCTTATTTTACTGCATCTCAAATTTTTGTGCCAGAAAGCCGGCCTTAAGGATGTAATCAGTCATTAATTTAAAATATTATCTGTATTTTTGATGATAACAATAGGGCTATCATATATCTTATATACAGGGTTTCCTAAAAAGGTGGAATGAGAATTATTTTCCTAAATAAATCTGGAGATGTACTTCCGATTACAGAATTACATTAAATAAGGGGGAAAATTCTGTAAAAAATATCTTGGCTTCTTTGGGAAGTGATAATAAAAAGTTAAAAAACAACAACTACGGCTTCTATGCTGTTAGTTACAGAATAATTTTTTTTCTTATATTCATCTATATGCACATACTACTACAAGTAGTACGCATATATAATATTTGCACCAAATGCTCTGCAGGCTTCGTTTGATCATATCCTCGCATGCCTGGGATTCTCCAAGAAGGATTTGACTGATGATCCAATGAGGGTGTACCACCTCATGGACCTTGTCTAGGACTGCTGGCCACGGGGACATGCAACAACAACATAAACACATAAAAATGCAAGCTTCTATCGACAAAATCATATGCTTATTTCTAAATTTAAAAGAACAGATCACAAATTTATTTTGAAGAAACATTTGTTTTAGAAATGCAAATTTATTCAATACAGAAAATCCCTCATGTACAAATTTTTGTTCAGTAGCACAGCATAGAGTCATCTTGACTTGAAAGAAATTCACTAATCAGGCATGTTACTATTCAGTTTAATTGCTCGAGAGATTCATTTTTTATTTAATATAGAAAGGACGGGACACTTCAGAAATTAATTTAAATTATCCTATAGGGGCATTGCATTTCCAAAATACAATTCTTTGTCGTTAATTATGTATAAGTCATAGAACAGACTCTCCGACCTGCCACGAAGGCACACGGATTAATCACAAGCGCTGAATGACCGGACCGCCGCAACAGCAATTAGCAGGAACTGTGGTTGAGTCTTAATGACCATCACCGGCCACGGTACAACCCTCCCTGAAAGAAGTGCGTCCCGTCATCGATTGGAGGAGCCTAACCCCCACCTATTAGTGTATCCACCGGGTTGGCGAGATCCAACCACCATACCGGAAACATCTCATCCCCAATTAAGAGGTGCACCCGGGGGGCTAATTTATGCATAACCTTAAGTTTCCCTAAAATATAACGCCTTTTGTTAATGAGGAACGTTTTCAAAAGCTGACGAATTATGCCGTATACAATTGTCACTCAACTTTCTCGAATATTCATGTTTAGTTAAAATTGCATTATAATGCTCTAGTAATCCTCTGAGGGTTTCGAAAATGTCCTGTGTAGGTTTCGAAAATGTCCATTTTGAACCATCTTTGCAAAGTTCCCCGGCTGCCTGCTGGTAAGGTCTCGACTTCGAAACTGGAGAGTTTAACACTTTCAACGCTACCAACGAGATATCTCGTCTTTCAGTTACTTCCGATTACAGTTTTCTCCGGGATAAAATTTTGTCTCTTATGTCAGTTTCAACAAATTAAAGGTATTCTTCAGATATGTATTAGAAAGTCCAACTTATCTAAACTGGCATAAAAGGCAAATTTTAACCCTCAGAAACTTGTAACAGGAAGTACCTCAAAGACGAGATCTTTCGTCGGTAGTGTTGAAAGTGTTAAAGTCCGAGACATGATTCTACCGAAGAGTCGTGTAAGCGGATATGGTTATTAAACGTCCTCATGCTGATGTCGTACGGAAGTTTGGAGAAGAGGGTGGCTACCAGTTCAGGTGTCGTCCTCTTCATCTAACCGCGGGTCTAAATTTTGAGTCCTTTCCAAAATAGACCTAGTCTTGCTTTAAGAAATGCAACATTAATAGAACTGAACTGAACCAGAAATGTAAACATTTAAATTAATGCAATATTAATACATTAAAAATTATAAGTGTTAATAAATTTATAATTATTTTCCCTTTCCTCTCCTTCAATAAATTCTGTTGTTTATAATTGAACTTCCCATGAACAAGCTCACTGACATAGTCAGCGATTTTAAGCCGAGGGCGCTTCTCTTGTTTTTAGTAGCACTAACAGGAGCCAAGAGCACGTCTTAGCTATTCACGCATCTATAGATGTGTGAATGTGCCCCTTTTTACAAGGGAGGGGGGCACATTCACATATCTCACAGATAGAACAAATAAAGAACAACCATGCCCGAACCTGTACTCGATCCCAGGACTCCAAGATCAGGGGGTAGAGGCGCTACCCCTATGTCAGGGAGCCGTCTCAATAATTTCTAATCTGTTATAACGTATTATCCCTAAAAAGAGAAACTAAAGACTCATTGCAAAACCAGTATGAGATAAGAAAAAGTGATCTAAGTCAATAAATGTTCTATTTAGTATCATAAATTTTTTTTTGATAGAAGCATAGAACTGTGTGTCTGCATAGATGAATGCAAGAAAAGTATTTTATTAGTTTGCACTTTTGTACTATAGCGATTATATAGAAATGATTATTACATATATTTTTACTTTCTATTATCATTTTCCCAACAAACCAAATAACAAATGAGTGAGGTATATTCACACACTTACTCATCTTAATGATTGAAACTTTGTAAGGGGGAGTTGACGTCTAGATATAGTATTGCAGTAAAAAGACACTTGCTCTATTTTTCCAGACTTGCTGTATATAGGATTATTACTGCATTTCTGCAATCTGTCCTATATTGCTATTCGTCTGTTTCGGTCCTGTTTCTTCCTGAACTTTGAGGTTTACTTCACAAGTTATGAGACGTTACTGAGATTCTATTCTACAAACTTGTACATCTCAAAGATTCTTAGAGGAAAATACTCTGCAAAGCAACCTTAAAAGATTCAAATAAAAATAGGAATAAAAAATTTATTAGAAATTCCATGTAATGCAGCTATGCGAATACTTATTTACCATTCTAGACCATATTACAATTAAGCACAGAATATATTTTTAAATGTCAATACAATGGCTAGGAGAAATAAATAAATATTCAGTGGAGCCAATTAAAACATTTTGTTTTATATTCTTAGTATTCAAATGTTTATTTAGGGATTCTCTTAGGTTATGATAATACCGTGAACATAAAACACAATATGTTATCTTTCTTCAGACCGTTGCAGGAAACTCTACATTATATCTAAAAGGTTATCAGAGAAAAATAATCCGCTAAGTAACAATGGAAGCGAAAATGGAATAAAAATCGGAATGAAAAATTGATAAGAAGTTCCATGGAATGTAGCTATGCGAATACTTATTTGCCATTCTAGACGACATTAACAACAAGAAAAAAATTTTTTTTAATGTCAATGCAACTGTTGGGCGAAATAAATAAATATTCAGTGGAGCCAACTGAAGCATTTTGATTTGTCTCTTAGCATTTAAATGTTTACTTAGGGCGTTCTCTTAGGTTAGGATAAACCCGTGAACATCAAACACCATATGCTATCTTTCCTCACATCATAGCAGAAATCTCTGTTGTTCTAAATATTTATCATATTTTGTTACTGATTACATTATAACCATTTTCCGCTGAATTATTTCTGTGTATAGAGAAATAAAAGAATTAAATATGAAATATAATAATTTACTGTGATCATTTTTTTTTGAAATCTGCAATTGTTTTTAATGCAGGGATTTTTTCTTCTATTAAAGAAGTCATATTAAAAATCTAATGAAACGTAATTAATTTAACTATTTAAAAGGATATTTTTCTAGTCATGGTATATTAAAATATTTTTAGAATTGAGACTGGCTTATATACAGTTATCCATTTAGTTTATTAGTTAAATTTAATCTTATTAATTAATTAATTTTTTAAATTAATAATCAAGCAAGTATAAAAGACACGCCGTTTTGTGTGAGATAAAGAATTAAAGCTTCTAAATCTTTGTCTTATTGAACAATTTGTCTAAAGATCGATGAATTTAATGGGAAGTATACTTTCCAATGGCCCTAAAAAGGGTTAAATGATTTTTCAAACTTTTTGTAGTTTTTTTTTTTTTAATTTCAGTTGGTCAATAGGAAGTATACCAGATTCCTACTTTAATTATTCAAATTCAAAATGGGAATATATCCCAATTTCGTTTTTTTTATTTGAAGAATTGAAGTTCATGAGTAACGTTTATTGCAATTTTCAGAGGCTTGAACACGAAAAGTGTTTCTCCGTATCTTTAACTGTGGTTCAAAATTGAAAATTTTAATTCATTTCGTAGTTCAATATTTCCCGCTTTCAAAAGGTTCCATGCGTGTGCGGTTAAAAACAAACGAAAACCAAACCTTGAATTTTTAATAAGGATGCAGTGGAAATTCTATCTTGCTTGGTTATTTTTCAATGGGCAAACGGAAGTTCCTGGCCAATTCTTTGTTTAGCTCCTATAATTTTATGCAACTGTGCTTTTCCGATGATAATACAGTATTTTAAAGGAATCAGAACATCATTATTAGTTCACGAAATTTCCCTTTTATTTCAAAGGCTTCATCCGGTATTAAATTTGAGAAGGAACTAATTTTAAAATTCATTAATATTTATAATGATGTAACTGAAAAATAAATTAAAGACCAAACATTCATAAATCAATTATAATAAAAAAAAGTCAAAATATTTTAAATTAGTTTGTTAAGAAGTAGAAAATAATTTTTATACATTTTTATTTGAAAGGCTTCATTCAGTATTGAATTTGAGAAGGAACCAATTTTAAAATTCATTAATATTTATAATGATGTAACTGAAAAATAAATTAAAGACCACAAATTCTGAAATAAATTAAAATATAAAAAAGTCAAAATATTTTGAATTAGTTTGTAAAGAAGTAGAAAATAATGTTTATATATTTTTATTTAACTTGATTTGTTTCATGCTCGTAAAGAAAAAAATTTGGAATTGATTTTGACTCATTCTCTGAGTTTTGAAGTATTTTACAATAGTATATTCTCTAATTACTTATTAAAATTTTTTAATAATCTCGGAATTATCAATTAGTCATTAATTAAATTAAATTAGGCTTCTGCATCAAAAGCATCATTTGGAAGCGAATTTGAGAAATAACGGATTTCAAGACTGAAAACTAAAAAAACAATTACAATTAAAAAATTTATTGTTTAATAGGTTAATGATATATGCCTTTAAAAGCTGCTTTCAATTAAATTTCCTTATTAAAATAAAAAAAAGAGATAAGACAAAATTAAAAATTTCCCAAAAGTTCATATACGATTAAAAATATAGTATGACGTGACTAAAACTCCAATTAACGAAGCCAGAAAATTTCTGAGGCTTCCTTTCTTTAATTCTCATAATATTAATCATCTTTTTTGAATACTAATAAAAGATCAGCTTTGAAAATTTTTGTATTCATTATTTTTAAATTTTAACCCTTCATTCTCTTATTTTCCCCCTCGGGCTAATTTGAACAATAGGTTGACTAGGATAATGAAAGCAGATCTTGTTTTGTTATAATATGTAATCCTAAGAGTCAAGTTATCTGAAAATGGATAAGAAGTATCACATTTTTGCAGCTTTTACAGAAAATATTTAGCAAAGATTATTTTAAAAAAAGAAACTACTTTGAAATATTGAATTTTTCATTCACAAATAAGAAGGAAATGCAAATGATTTTGAGTTAAATTTTTATCTTTTTTAGATTATCAATCGTAAGTTTTGAACAAGTATTAAAGTTTCATTCATAGAATTAATGAAAAATTAAGTAAATCCATGTAATTTATTTTCTTCGAAATCTGAGAAATACGATCCTCAGTTAATGCTGAGTAAAGCCTTCTAACTGACAAGACATGCTACAAAAAACTGAACGGGATGTAGCTGATTTTATACTTTTTTTTCACCTCTTTAAGAAAAGATTTTGATTTTTCCAAGCTGCTAGAATTACGCACGCGGAATTTATGCAAAAATCTGCCATAATCCACTTTGAATAATTTTCTTAGAAATTTGAGAAGTCTGATCCTTTGTTTATTCTTAGCAAAGCGCTTAGAACCGTAAAGACTCTTAGAAAAAATGTGAATGGGGTGTAGTTGATTTTATTGATTTTTTAAGTACTTAGGATTTTTACTTTCTTTACTTTTTTCCATTAATTCCCTCATTTTTAACATCCGCTCCCATTATCCAATTTCAAAATATGATCGCACTCCCTTTTTGTTTTTTAATTTACAGAATGAGGGTTGGAATTTAGGAAATTTTTGGACGGATTTGACGTGAATAATACGTTCCCACTTATTGATTTTACGTCACCCTCCGGCTGATTTCCAGTGCAAGTGATTTCCTTTCCTGAAGATAACGCTTGTGATTTCTGTACTGCTGTTAAATTCCGATTTCTGATTTCCTCTAACCACTTCTGCTAAATCAAATCAATTCCCAGGAGAGACGAGTAGGAATAGATTGTTGTAAGGGAGGGACTCACTCCCACACATAATGCAGTTCTGGTGAGGTATATCACGTAACAATCTCTGTGGACCCTTCCGTCATCGTTGTCCTGATAGGGCTGGCCCTTCAAAGAATCAGGACAAAGGATATTGAGGCGATAACATAATAAGTGCAAAATAAACTAAAGAAGAAATTTGTTTTCTGTCTGGCATGTTAGTTACACAAGAGTCATGAAAATAATTTATTTTGTTTTTTCTTATATGTTTCTTAATTGTTTGACATTATTTGGAATAGATCAAATTATTTGAAGGACAAATAATGTCAAGAAGCTAAGTCAATAAGTGGCAAATAAAGTGCAGAAAAAATTTATTTTCGGTCTGGTATATTATTTATGCATGAACTATAAAAAGGATTTATTTTATTTTTTTAAGTTTTATAAAAAAAATTGCTTGATTTTATTTGAAATAGATAAAATTA
>JAOUZG010040121.1:2868174-2888942 GCA_026289955.1 Argiope argentata
CACACACACACACACACACACACACACACACACACACACACACACACTGTCTACGGGATGTGATTCCAATTCCAACCAGATTATCTCAGCACTACAAGTTACTGTAAAATGAATAAATGCCCAGTCATCTGTTTATGTAATTCAATTAATTAATTATCCTCATTGTACATAGAAACATGAATATTTTTCCATAAAATGAAGATATTAATCCGGATACCCTTGCCAATAATCAGACATAGTATGAAATTACTTTTAAATAAATAAATGTTTATTCATTTTTCTGCGTAGTTTCATAAATTAAACATTCTTATTATGCTGTACAATTTGAATGAAGATACAAATGAAGATACCATTCAAATTCAATAATATATGAATAATTTGACTTTACAACCAAAACTGTTACAGTTAATACAACGGAAAATGCCAGCGTAAGTAAATTTAATAATTATACTTACTTTGAAGCAATCTCATGGTAATTCCTTTCAAGAATATATAGGGCCACAATAAAAATGTAACCACTCTAAAATTAATTTGCTTTCAGCCTGTTTAGATGTCACGTCCTTTCACTTTCAATTGAAAACAAACGAAGCAGAAAACCTTAAATATATAAATTAAATTTTCTTTGAAGCATTTTAGCGTAAGATTCTAATGGAAGATGACAAAAACATAAATGCTATGAAAAAGACAATGTATATTTTCAAGAATATGGAAGTAATTGTGTGGTAGAATCTATTGGGATTTGTAACACGATTTCATATATCAAAGTTAATTGGTTGTCTTATCTTTTTATTATAAAGTGTTTAACAGAATGTTATATTATCTTCCATGCTTTAATTATTCGAATTTTTAATTTTATTTATATTTCAATTTATTAAAAGGATCTATTAACAATAAATATTTTAAATATGACGTGATTTATCTATTCATAATCTTGTATGTGAAAACCGATAGTTATAATTTTAAATTTTTGTGCATAATCATTAATTCTTCATCACGTTACGTTTTGATTTTGTTTCTGAAACTACGCAAATATACTTAAATAAATACAAGAAATGAAAAAATAATTTTAATTTATAGCTTTGAATTTAATTTTTATTTAATAAAAAAACTTTTAATTAAATTCAAGTCAAAAATATAGTAATCAGATCTTTTCATTTATTCTTTATTAGATTATTGGAAATTAATTTTTTCATTCCTCAGATTGGTATCGTATTCAATCATGGAAACTTTGTGCACTGATTCTTTCTTTTCATTTTGGAAATTTTGTTTGCATGTAGAATCGGCAAGCTATTCTAAATAATTTGATTATTATTACTGATCTCAATATTGTTTTCAATTCAGTTAGCTTATAACTGTTTTTAAATTTTTGTTACGATGTTGAAATTTCTATAAAATTTCATCACAGTAAGCATCAAATCGTTCTTTTTTGTATTACTCTTGTAAAAGGTTTGATCATATTTTAAAGATAGATTATATATGGGAAATTGTGAATCCATTTTAACTTTAAAAGAGCTTAATTTCAATCAGATTTTAAGATATCTTAAAAAATTGTTGCACAAAAGGAAATCCCGTTATGGACTCAAAATAACTCTAAATACGCACGTCATTCTATATACAACTTTACGTCATGTTGTGACATAATGCTAACAGCAACAAAAGCAAGATATCTGCTCAATTCCAAAATCGATCCCTGTTTTCGTGAAAATTAATCAAGTTCACTTTAAGAAGTAACATTTGTTTTAAACTATTTTTATTATATTTTTCATAATTATCAGCCGTAGTTGAGTAGCGTATGATCATCTTGTGGTTTTTTTAAAACCGAAACTACTTCTCTTTACACTCTTGCACTCTTTAAATCTCTGGTTGTTGTTATTATTTTTCATTTTACAGGCCTGCCAGCCATTTAAGCCGATTGAGCATCTCTCACATACACGATATACACGTCACAATCCTTTTCATGGGGAGGACTTCATTCATGCATTTTCATTCATTTATCCACAGATCGTAATTTAGATCTGGAACAAACAACGATCACCTCTGACCCGGTAACCCCAGTGGTATTACTCTCGACATGGAGGACTTTGGGATCACGACAGATTATAAGAGCGCCAGCCACTACACACTCGGGGAATCTTTGGTCGGCGAGGTTCGACCAAAGGAACACAAGTTCAACGCTTTATCAACCATGCTATGATCACATTAACAAATAATAAAATTATTTAATCGAACTTCCTCAATTACTTAAGTTTATATTGCGTGGGATAGCCTCATTAAAAGAGAATAGAATGGTATCGTTTGAATAAAATATAGTTGGTATAATAATTGGTTTTCCAAATAATTTTTTATCCAATCGCAATAGGCCATAATCTATTCATTTAAAAAAATAAGGGATTGCTAGTATTAAGTGTTTTATTTATTTGATTTTTTATGTATTTTATAATACAAAAAATAACTCTTCATGCTCTTCGTTTTGATATGTAATACTTTTATTACCTTTTAATGATATTTTTGCTATTTTCTGTTAATATTGTTGTTTGATTATGCTTACACTTTAAGATTTTCTCCTTATATTGTAATCATTATTTACAATTTTAGTTTAAATTATTTATTTCTCGTTTTATTGATTTAGATAATAGTTATTTTTTTGTTATTGTCGATTATCTTTAGATAATTTTTTTTACATTTAGCATAAAATGCCTAAATAAATTTATCTCAGTATTTTCTTTTATCTCTTACCAATCACCACTGCTCTACTTATCTTAGTCTTAGCTCTTTATGTAAAATTTTTAATATCTACACACAGGTGCAGTAATAATGGTATGAAGCATAGACTTATTTTTACAAATTATGTGAAAATGGAAAATTTGACAACTAAAAACATTTAATTAAATTTAAGAAATATACATAAGCATAAGTAATGAGACACTCATTAATTTAAAATTCGGGTAGGAAGATGCCGAATACAGTCTCAAGCTCAAACTTACCGTTGCAAAATATGTTCCTGTACTTGTTTTTATATAAGAATGGGAATAAATAGCTCTCTCTATTAATATGGAAATTGAAAATGATGATCTGTGTAGGTTTATAGCTCCGTTAAATGTCCGTTTCTTTTATTATTTTTACTTTTTTTTGTTCATGATATGAAACTTTTAAATTTCATTTTGTATGAGTTATATAAAATATTTTAACTTAAAAAATATCTCTTGACAGATTGTAACCAAGTGTTTGTGAAGAATGTATATTTTGGCGCCAATGCAATTCGTCATACTGTAAGTGGAGAAAATGCAGAATTTGTTAAACTACATTCGTAGGTCTTTATGCACTCTTTCAAACCTAAATTGAATTATATTTTTTCCAATTTTACATATTTCTTCTTTCATGATTTCCTTTTTCTTATTTAAATCTTGTTTTATTGATCACATTTTTTAAAAAAAAAATCAGACTTTTTGTAATTGAGTAAATCAAAAAGACATTACATTCAAGCATCATAAAATTATCAAAAATTTTCGAATCTTTATTGAAAATAAAGATTATATTTGTAAAATGAATATACTTAAGCCAAATGTATCAAATTTTAAAACGAGTTTTTAAACGAGATATTTCATAAATCCTAGTGGATAATTAATACTTCCTATTTATTCCTAATGTATATTATAAGAGACTTTCATTTCCCTTGCCATTTAGAATTTAAAGTCAAACGAAAATTAGTTTCCAGAGAGTACTAAAAATTACATAAAATCAAATGATTTTACTTTACCATTTATGCACGAATAAAAAGAATTGGGTGTTCATTATTAAGAAATTAAATAAAGTAGGAAAATAATCTAAAACTTATCAGTAATTAATCTCTAAAAATGTCAACCATGAAACCATTCTTATATTTCTTATTGCTTAAAGTTTTTTCCGCATTATTTTTGAGAAAAAGCACGAAAAAGAATGATATGATATATATTATGAATGACAGATGTTAAAATTAATAATGTAAGCTCGTGTCTTTATTAAAGAAATGTGTAAGCTCTCAGAATATCTGCGAGAGCAAACGATTACTGGTTTGTTTTACATCTGCTTCATGCTTTCGAAACCGTTTGCTTGTTTCAAAGTAAACAATACTAGAAGTAGTTTTTTATGACTAGACCACACGAAAACTCAGCTAGACATGGAAAGATAAATACTGAAGTTTTTTTTAAGTAAATAAAGAGAATATTTGTGAAAAAGAGACGGCAATGCAATATTTCAACAATGCATTCATACAGTACTACTGGAATGTTTAAAGAAGACTTAATATAGGAGGAGTTTTATCAAATGATGGTTCAACAGTTGATCTGTGCGCCTTCAGAGGTAAGCATATATTTTCAATTGTAAAAATTTATAAATAACCTAAAGAATTATGTTTGAAGCTTTATGAATCAAAAAATGTAATGCTGAAAAAATTGCACAATTTAGATTTTTATGCAAAACCTAATCCTTATCATATTTTTCTATTATTAGGGTTATTTAGACTTTGAATTACATGTACTGAATAATGAAAGATTGTAATTTTTGATTTATAATTTCTACTCAACAAGTAAATGGATCATATGCAATTAATTAAACTGAGTTTTGTCGCTAGGTTTTTTTTCTTTCTGTAATGTAAATTTTTGAGTAGCCATTTGAATTTTTAAAAAAAGGGATTTCAAACTTTAATATAAACAAATATTTTTTTTCAGTTCTTAAAAATTCAATTGTGTTGATTAAAAAATAGCAACGAATTGTTTTAATTTGTCTAAAATTAAGAAATAATAAATGAATTCTATAAATAGATTCATCCTCTACGTTCAGTGGTATGCTTTTAGGACGAACTATTACTATAAATTTATGTTTACTTTAATTACTAACATTTATGTTTACATTAATCACTAACATTTATGTTTCTTACTTTACGATATTAGTTTATCATTATAGCCATCCACGCAACAAATGATTTGGACATGTATCGGAGTTACATCATTTAAACTTTTAGTAAAATAATTAAAAAACGAGACGCATTTAATCTCTTCTAAGCAGGTAATTAATTTTATCAAAGATTTTCCATTACAATTGTATATAAAGCACATATCAAGTAATCGAAAGATTCCTAAAAATTAATTATAATTTAATACTTAGCATTCATCTAAGTATAATTCTATTAGATCGTTTTTCGATCATGAAATTTAGTATTCCGTCACTCTGAATCTGTCTGAAGCAGTGATATCAAAAGTTCCATAAATAATCTATTTCTAATAATAAAGCAATTTGTTTTAAAATGTTGAAGTACCAAGAATGTATCACTAAATATCACTAATAAGAGGAAAGGATCACTTAATTTAGATTTTGAAATTTTTCAGCGTTATAGTTATTGACACAAAATATGATATTTTCATTGCTTAAATCATTGTTAGTGTATATGCATATTTTGAACGATCAAAAAATTAGCTATTGGTCTGCAATTAAAGTGGATGCATTGCACATAAAATGTACATTATTGATTATTTATTTCAATTATGGAAATTTAAACACAATCTTCCTGTATGAATAATCATAATGAGCATGTAACTAGTATTACCAGGCTGATTTGGCCATATTGATGACAATGATTTTTCATTCATAATGGTGGGAAAGAGCATTTTTTCTGGAATTCCAGTTAGCTTCTTACTAGTAGGCGTACATTTAAGTTCCTTACGATTTTATTTTGAAACTTCCCCCTAAGTTTTATTTCTTTTGTGTAGTTGCCCACCTGCATATTTATTAATTTTTCAGTGTAAATAGGGTTTACCTTTTGTGAGCCCTCATTTTAAGTTTTCAAAACTTTTTCCTGGAACTGAATATACTGCAGCATTTGCTTGAGTAATTAGAAATAGAGTTTTTTTAAAATTATTTTTATTACAATACAGAGAAGTAAATTGATTGTCCAAATAAGTTAATAGTGTTTGTCTTTAAACTAGATTGGTAATTTAAGGAGTGGTAAAAAATCTCATTTCTAGTTAATTTTATTTTTAAAGTTTGGAAATTTAAATACTAATTTCAATGTTAATTTCAAAATTTAACACATTATGTAATTTCTATTTAAATATTAATTGATAAAGAAAATATTAGGTGCCTTAGAATTAAACAGCTAAATTTATCTTAAGTAAATTGGAAATGCTATAAGATTTATTGGGTTCCTATTTTTCTTTAAGGATCTATATTATTGTTTCAGACTTTTTAGTTAATTATTAAGTTTCCAAGTTAACAAGAATCTAAAACAAATCAATTTTTTTCATATGTTTGAATTTTTTAACTCAAAACAGTGTGTTTAAATGATTCGATACTGTTGACGGCCAACTAAAGTTTCCATACATTCGGTAATGATTTAGAAAAGGTGAATATGTTTTTGATAAAATTTAAGGTTATGAAAAATATTTTTTGATGTTTATCTTTGGAAATTCAAATAATAATTTCAATGTTAAGTTCATAATTTTATTCAATTAATTTTAATCATACATTATTTAATTTTTATTAAAATATTAACCTATTAAGGAAATAGTAGGTGTCTTAGTATTAAGCATCGAAATTTATTTCAAGTAAAATCACCCTGTTTATTAATAAGAAAATGCTTTAATATTTTAATAGATCCCTATTTTTCTTTCAGTATCTTTCTTATTGTTTCAGAATTTATTTAATTAATGGTAAAGTTTCCAAGTTAACAAGAATCTAAAAAATCAAGTTGAATTTTTTAAATCAAAACTGTGCACGTAAATGATTCTATACTGTTTTGTGGCTAACTATGGTTTCCATACATTCGGTAAAGACTTGGAAAATGTGAATATGTTTTTGATAAAATTTAAGGTTCCTAAAAATATTTTTTGATGTATATCTTTAGAAATTGAAATACTAATTTCAATATTAAGTTCAGAATTTAATTCAATTAATTTTAATCATATATTATTTAATTTTTATTAAAATATTAACCTATTAAAGAAATAGAAGGTGTCTTAGTATTAGATATTGAAATTTACTGCAAATAAATTCATTCTGTTTATTAATAAGAAAAAACAATAATATTTAAATTGATCCCTATTTTTCTTTCAGGATCTGCCTTATTCTTTCAGACTTTTTAATTATTTTTTAAGTTTCCAAGTAAAAATTACTCTAAATTACTCTAAGAAATCATGTTTTTAAAATGTTTGAATTTTTTAAGCTCAAAACAGTGCATTTAAATGACTCAATTTCTTTGGCGTCAAACTATAGTTTCCATACATTTTGGTAAAATTTTGAAAACGTGGATATGTTTTCGATAAAAATTTAGTATATCGAAAATTGTCTCTTTCAAATACACACCTTACAAGCAGAGAATTTTTTGATTTCATAACAATGAGCTCTATAAAAGGAAGTTTCAATTTAAAGAAACTGCTTTTTGTGATAATTAGAAATTTGCAGTATGCCAGAATGTTAAATTTTGGGTACTAATATCTCACTATATTAACAATGTAACATTTTCTCACTATTTTAACAATGTTTGTATAATTTGAGGAATCAATTATAGCATAACTGATCGATTTAATTAAATTTCTGCCTTACTAGAATGGAGAAAAACCCTACTTGGATTTTATAATATTTAGGATGATAAATTAAAAATTAAAAGATAAAAAATTATTAAAAAGTTTTACAATCCAGTATTCGTAGTTCTAGCACTTCTAATTTCCAATTATTTCTATAAACGATAATAAGTTAATAATAATAATGATAATAATTTCTATAACGAAATGAAAACAATTTATAAAAGCTACTTTTAACAAATTTATTGATAAGTAATCGGAAAGAATTTCTAGTCTCTGGATTGTTTTGAGGAAATATTTTGATAAATGTAGTTAGCCTCTTTAATTTTGGTCTCCTATCAAAAATTAATTTGATTGCTTGGAGGCTTAATTTATTATCAATTTATGTGTTAAATATTCATTTAAAACTTCACTTGATAGCAAAAAATTAAAAACAGACACACAGATTCTTTATTAACATTTATTTAAATACAAGTGTTCACAATCAAACACAACAATATAACAAATTTTCTAATTTTTTCTAACAATACCTTATATGATAATGATCATTAATAAATGTGACAATAATATATATTAATAAAATTTCCATACTCACATTTAATAGTAGAAGTCAAAAGTTCATACATTTTTATCTGCATTTTATTAACCAATCAATAATGTCGCCACACTTATTTCAGAGTTTCATTTATAATTTATTATAAATGAATTTTGTATAGTTAACAAAATTCCTCATAAAACTTGAGATGAGGAAAATGTAACAATTGATATATTGTTGTATTGGATTAGTTTTAACACATATTGAATCAATAAAATACTAGCAGAAGCAGATACTATCAAGAGAGCAAATTATTATCAATCTAATTAAACTGAACCAATACAACAACAATAATATATATATATATCCCAATTACGATGTAAAACAAGAAACTTTATTTGTGATTTTAATAATTTATTGACTGAAATAAGACATGATTTGTCTTCTTTTCCTGTTAAAAAAGTTAAGATAAAGAAAAGATTATATAAGATAAAAAAAAGAAAAGATAATTTAAGATAAAATAAAAATTATTAGTATTCACTCAATATCATGACTCTATGCCTTTATTAAGGCCGTAAAATAACTAGATAATTTAATTTTTTTCTTTTGAAAATGCGAACTTAGAATACCAAAGCTCAATTTCTTGCACAACATTTATGACAAACATTTAACATTTATGCCAAAACTCAAGCAATTGTTATCATAAAAGTTTTTGTTATCATAAAAACACATATCAAGATTATTGATATATTTTAAGATTATTATTTAACAATGTACATCGATAATCAAATAATTTTTTAATGATGCTGTATTCGTAGACAAAGGAGAAATATATGAACTAAAAACTAAAATCAAATCAATAAAAATTCTGCATTTAAAATTGGAAATCTTAGCAATGCAAGGAAATCTTTATTTACAGAAAATATACCTTCAAAAGCTCTTGGATTGGCACATTATTCAGTAGAAACTTATTTTTACAAGATTACTGTAAGTAAAATAATTTACTTTTTAAATTTTTTAAGAACTCTTAAGTGCCATGAAAATGGAATAAAATTTTGTCTGATTACAAAACTTTTATGCTGACTATTTAAAAACAATATGCTAGTTCAGTAGAGCTATAGACACACACACACAGACACAGTACTGAGCAAATAAGATGAAAAATTAACTCATTGTTTTAGAATAGTCAACAATTTTCGCCTTTATCAGATGAAATTGAAACTTTAAAGCTCGTTTCAAAATCATCTCATGGTCAATGTCCTAACAATTTGAATAATTAATATTTTAGCAGTTGACATCTGCCAGAATGTTAAAAATACTAAGAGACTTAACTGATGGTCGTCTCCTTCATCACGAAGTCTTCTTCAGGACGTTTCACAAATCATTATGAGTTTCCATCATCATACTTTAATTTATGATATGAATATAAAGTGCCCCATGGGAGTATGAGGAGCCCATGTGTGCTTTAGTATAAGATGAAACAATAGGAAATCCTTGACACTCCTGATCACTGAACTAATCAGAATACAAATGTTCTTTTTGTTGCTAGGATGCGTCAAACCACTTGAGGGAATAGGTTCTTGAAGAATAAATTAAGCAGGATCTTTACGTTTTCATGGTCTTTTCAAATCAATGATAAATCCGGTGGAGGGAACCAATCACCATGCTGGAATGCTCTTATCCTCATATGAGGTTCCCAAAGTGGGATTATTCTAGAGACATAAGATGAAAAAATATCAAATCCTCGATACTCCTGAAGACTGAACTATTGGAATAAAAATTTTCTTTTTTGTTAGGATCCGGCAAATCATTTGAGGTAATAGGTTCTTGAAGAATAAATGAAACAGGATTTTGAAGTTTTCATGGTCTTTTCAGATCAATGGTAAATTAGGTAATGAAAACCAGTCATAATGCCGGATGTTTCACATCCTCATATGAGGCGCCCCAGGTGGGATTGTTCTTATGGCATAACATGAAACAATGGAAAATCTTTGATACTCTTGGAGACAGAACAACTCAGAATAAAAATGTTCTTTTTCTGTTGGTATCCAACAAGTCACTTGAGGAAATAGGTTATTGAAGAATAAATTAAATAAGATCTGCACATTTTCATGGTCTTTTCAAGTCAATGGTAAATCAGGTTGCGGGAACCAAACATCAAGCCTAAAATTTCACGCCTCATATGAGGCGCTCCAGGTGAGATTGTTTAGTAGCATAAGAAGAAATAATGGAAAGTCTTTTGATGCAAACCTAATCAGAATAAGAATGTTCTTTTTTTTTGTTAGGATCTAGAAAATCACTTGAGAGAATAGGTTCTTGAAGAATAAATGAAATAGGATCTTGACATTTTTATGGTCTTTTCAAGTCAATTGTAAATCAGGTGGCGAGAGCCAATCACCGTGCTGGAAGCTTCACATCCTCATATGAGGCGCCCCTGGTAGAATTGTTCTAGCAGCATAAGATATAAAATGGCAATTCCTCAATACTTCTGATGACAGAACTAATTAGAATAAAAATGTTCTGTTTTATTAGGATACGTTAAATGACTTGAGGGAATAGGTTCTTGAAGAATAAATGAAACAAGATCTTGGCATTTTCAATGTCTGTTCAAATCGATGTAGTTAGGCTCCTTGCTTGTAAATAAGAGTTAAATGTTCATTGACGTTAGGTTTTTTGAAAATTTTTTAGTCACATGGCGGAACTAATTAGAATAAAAATGTTCTTTTTTATTAGGATACGTTAAATCACTTGAGGGAATAGGTTCTTGAAGAATAAATAACACAGGGTCTTGGCATTTTCATAGCTTGTTCAAATCGATGTAGTTAGACTCTTTGCTTGTAAATAAGAGTTAAATGTCCATTGACGTTAGATTTTTGAGCATTTTTAGTGCCATTTTGGTTGTTAATGAATTTTTTTTTCAATTTTACTTTTTCGTAAAATATTTGGTTACAGCATTAGGGGGCTGATTTAAAAGTTTTCTAAAATCCTTGACATATGAAATTAACGTTTCTCAAAGTATTTCTTTTATATTTCCATTACAGGCAGTGTCTATGCTTTGAATTAAACATAATAATTCGCTTCAAATTTATTACAATTTTAGTCATTCTAATTGCTCTAAAGAAAAGTATTTTAAGATTATCGTAGGAAATTTGAATTTATAATCAGTTAACTTTTTATAACTTTAATATAATTTATAGCTTAAAGTTTAATCTTATAACTTTACTCAATACTCAGTTCTTTAAATTTCAAAACTCTTTTAAAGGAAATTTTTAATAAACGTTAACGTTCCAACTAGTTTGCGCAGTACTGTAATAATACATGAATCAAAAATTTTATAAAAAAAAGTTCCACATATAGAATACGTTTGGCTATACAATGCCAAATATATAAACACTATGTTAAATATAGTTAAAATTGGACAGACGATTATTATATTTTATTACAATCACAGATTTCACGTAAAAATGCAAGTTTTGCTACTTGTGCTAGTAACTACGATTATTTATAGGAATAAATATCATCAGAAAAAATGTTGCCTAATGTATCTTAGTGTAAAGAAATATTACTAATTCCTACTGTTTTAATGACTGCATTGACCATTAGCGTCAAAAGAAATCACTACAATGAAGATACCTACAGCTAGGAAAATAAGCATTTTAAACCTAAATCTAATACACAATGATTTTTTTTTGTCAAAAATGTGCTTTTCAATGATTTTATCAGCACACATTTTCTCAAACTCATTTTCTTCAGCACACATTTTCTACAATCTTCTTTGTCAATTTTCTCAGAGATACGTAAGAAATGACTATGAATTTAAGTGTCTACTTTTCTGGCAGTAGATCTTTAGCTCAGTGGCATAGATATTTAGGGCGTTGCATAAATGCCAATGCTACAATAAAAATTTTGATATTATATCAAACCATAAAGGTTTATATAACAGTTTGGCTTAGATGTTATGTATTCTATCATTTATAGGAAAACATTTTCCCCCAATACTTTCCATTTCCATACAAGTCAATTTTCTTAGAGATACGTAAGAAATGACTACGCATTTAATTGTCTACTTTTTTGGCAGTAGATCTTTAGATCAGTGGCATAAATATTTAGGGCGTTGCATAAATGCCAATGCTACAATTAAAACCGTGATATTATATCAAATCATAAAGGTTTATATAACAGTTTGGCTTAGATGTTATGTATTCTATCATTTATAGGAAAATCTTTTTTTTCATTACTTTCCATTTCCATATAAGTCAATTTTCTTGCACATTTTCTACAATCTTCTTTTTAGTCAATTTTCTTAGAGATACGTAAGAAATGACTATGCATTTAATTGTCTACTTTTTTGGCAGTAGATCTTTAGCTCAATGGCATAGATATTTAGTGCGTTTCATAAATGCCTAGGCTACTTAAAAAATTGTGATATTATATTAAACCGTAAAGATTGATATATCAATTTGGTTTAAGTGCTCTGTATTCTATCCTTCATATTGAAAAAAGACTTACAAATTATATGTAGCTGTTGAATTTGAACTGGTTTTCTGAAACTTAACTGTAAAGATATATATATTTCTTTTTTACCTTGCAAACTTGAGCCTCAAGGAGTGTTTTTGATATTTAATTTTCAAGAATTACATGAAAATGTTAATTTAAAAAATTCTTATGGCTTTTATATTTTAAAAAGAAAAAAAAGAAAGACTGAGAACAACAAGAAGAAGAGCAGTATAAAAGAAAACTTATCCTTCGAGCGTTGAATATAGACAGACCAGATCTTCAATCTTTCGTTAATTTAAATTGGAAATAGCTTTCAGGTTCAAATTTGAAATGTTATTCAATGTATATACTCAAGCTTAGTTCTATATGTATGTATAAAATACTTATCATTTCAATCCATCTGTTTTTAGACATTATATATTTTATTTAATTTAGAGAAAGTTATTTGTTTGCATGAAAATGAAAATTTTTAAAATCAAATAATCGTTAACTTGGGAAAAATCGGTCAGAGTCAGAAAAATCAGAATTATTAAAATGATGGACATAAAAATCCTCTAATATTTCTGCACTTCACGCATTAAAATATCAAAATAAAAAAAACTAAGAATATTTATTACAAAAATCAAAAGCAATGAGAATATTCCAGTCTTTTTTCATTCTTTAAATCAGAAAAATCTTTCAACTTTCAGCCCAATCAGAACTCTTAAAACTGAAGATCATAACTGGTTATTTTGTATCTCTGATTTCTTAACAAAATGTCTTAAGGTAATAAATTTTATAAATAGTTAACAACAAAACCATTTTAAGATTATATAAAAAAAGAAGAATATATTTTGAAATCAAACCATTTACAATCTGGAAGATTTGATATCCTTAGATACGAATGCATAACAAGATTATTGCAGAAAGAAAATTAAATTGTACTTAGATCACGTATAGTAATGATTTAATAACGATTTTATAGTAGAATTATACGCTAATTACTACATTACTTTTTGACTGAAGTGTTTCGAACAAAATTAAAATTGACATTTGGAAATTATAATTTTGAAAATAGAATCTCTTAGTGTTCAGTTGTTTGTAAAACGATGAGAAAAACTTAAAATATAAATAAATGAAAATTGTGACGCGTGTAATTCTTCTCTATTTGGCCGGTGTATTTTGCGGGGCACTAAGGCCATTACTAGTGACTACCGCTTCGTCAGTATCTCTTTTAACTTGTACGGCCTCTATTTCTTCGGTAACAGGAATACGCTCATCAGGTTCCTTTTGATACGAATTTTCCATGTTAAAAGACAAGCATAAGTTGTCTGAATCTTCGTCTTCGGAATCGGTAGTGCCTTCATTGGTGTGGAAACATACGGCGAGCAGTACTACTGCCAAAAACAAAGAAAAACCGACGATGAACATGGTGATTCCAATCAAACGGCATATTCCCATGTAATCATTCAACGCAGTCGAACTTTTATCGATTACCAGAAATTCCTCATGCTTATTCTTGCCACTTGTATGCAGTGGAGTGACAAAGCCAATCAAAATCAAAATCAGCCCAATGATAACGATGACCAGAGCAAGATAGACACCTACTTTCCAATAAAACTTGCAGTTAGGGTTGAATTTGTTTTCCTCGTTATTTGCATCAGATTCATCGGGGATGTCTTCATACATTTGGGGATTTTTCAGGTTTATGGTTTCGTAAAATGTGTGCAGGTAATTTTTCACCCCAAAAAATTTAGGGCGAGATTCTTCATTATTGAATTCTTCCATTCCATTCATTGGAATCACCGCACGGTCATTATTGTTGCTTTTATCATTAAGTATCTCATTTTTTAAATTTTTTTCCCCGAGCAATTTAGCTGAATCCAGCTTCATTTTCATCCTGTCACTTTTTTCTTTCTTGAAGACAGATTTCGGTAATATTTTTTGCTTTTCTCCGTTTGTTATTGGCACCTGAAAAGCAAAAAAAAATTTTCCTCAGTTTTAGTTTTCGATAAATAACCATTATGATTCTTTTGATTCTATTAAGCGATTCTAAACATGTGGTTTTTGATAGTGCTTAGTTAAAAAATAAAGCAATGCGACATTTCTAGGTAATTAATGACGATATATAAATTAGTTCTGGATTATCGAATGCGAAATATTCACGGACTGCAATTAAGAGCCTCAAATGTGAATTTGAAAGTCTCAAAACTGAACTTCTACTAAAAAGGAGTTTCATGATTTAGTTTTTTTCCCTTGGTATTAAATAGATGGGAATTTTTAACTTTTAAATAAAAAAATCAATAAAACTTGTTTGATTTGAGAAATAAAAAAGGAAACGTAAAGAAAGCCACTTAATGCTGACAAGTTTGCTTATTGAGCTGTTAAGCTTGCTTTAATAGCCAAGCGAACTTGTGCAAAGTTGTTCTTTCATATTATAGACTGTTAAAAAAAGCTATCATGTTAATAGAAGAGGGAAGAAATCGTTGTTTCCTGTTCCTAGAATAAATTAATACACTTCTACCCGTTAAAAAACGCCAATCGTTGAATTTATCCGAAATATTTACAATTCACTACTCTTTCAGTAATTTATTTAACGAAAGTTTTGAGTTAGATAAAAGAAGTTTTTGGTTCATCGATTCGTAAGGACATTCTCCGAATACTGGAGAATTATTTCTTGTCTGATAGACACTGAATCATTATTTAAACTGCAAATGCTAACGCATCAAAGATCATGCAGTCAAGGTTCAGATTTTGTTTGACTGTATTGAGAGCATAGTAAAATCATAGCTAAATTCACACAAAATAAAACACCTCTGATTAAAAATAGCTTAATGTGAGTGAATAATTCATAAAGTTGATTTTAGCGCTTCCGAATTAAGATCTCCTTAATCAGCTGTGAAAAATTATTAAATTGTAGTTCCACGAATTGAAAATGTAGTGAAAAAAGTTTTAAATTATCATCTATATTGAAGCGTTTGAAAGTCAGCGAACGCAGAGGCAGTTTCATTTATGCCTGTAACATTATTATCGCTAAATTTGGAGACAGTGATTTTCTTCGCAGTTCATTTTATAAATTTATTATCATTTAAATTCAGTCAAAAAATCCACAGTGTTATTATTTGCATTCTATCTAAACAATAAAATCTCATATGCCTAAATTTTTTAAAGAAAACAGTATCATATATTAATCTAATTGCATGTGATTCCTATCAACATAACTTTAAAAAAAGGTGAAGTATTTAATCCACATATGTATCGATTATAAAAAATATAAAATCGGTCGTATTCGTTTCTTTACTAAATTTAAATAGAGCTTAATCTCTTTTTATTTTTCCTAATTTTTTTTTCTTGTTATGCATCATATCTAAGAAGATTAATTTTTTTCCTTTCATAGATTTTTTTTGAGTATGAGAAACTCAATTACACAATAAAAAGAAAAAAAAGTATAAAGAAGATTTATTTTGAAATATTTTCATGAAATTACAGAACAAGAAAAGTTAGCAAGATCCTTTGAACATAGCATGAAAACTGATATCCAAAATTCAACAACAATTATTGGTTAGAAGTTTTCAAAGAAATTTGTTTGTTTCTAGTGCTATTATATAAAGAAAATCAACTCGTTTGTTCCTAGAACTGTTATATAAAGAAAATCATCATGAATCTTCTGATCTGAAGTCTTACATTTTCACCCGTATTTACGAGGGCTTTATGGATAGGTGCATTTTTTTTATTTGTTTCCAACCAAGCCCTCGATTTTGCAATAAAGGAGTCCTCCGAATTAAGCAATTGCCAAATTCAAATTTACAAAATAAAGCTATTAATGATAACTGAAATCCGTATGAAGTCTGAAGTCTTCACTCCAGTTACTTCTTACTGTTAACAATTATAGACAAGGATTTTATAGCAAATCCAGTTGTTCCTCGTACTGATTATATGAAGAAAAAACGCTTCTTAGCAAGTCAGTTGACTTATAATCCAATATTTTTTCGACCTTACAAGGGCTTCATAGATAGATTATTTTTATTTGATTTGAAGCAACTTCCCGATCTTACAAATACTTCATAGATAGACTTTTTAAATTTGAACTGAAAAAACTTCCCGGCCGAACGAAAACTTCATAGATAGACTTTTTTATTTGAACTGAAGCAATTTCCGGGCCTTACGAATGCTTCATAGACAGACTTTTTTTATTTGAACTGAAGCAACATCCTGGTCTTACGAATGCTTCATAGATAGACTTTTTTTTGTTTGAACCGAAGCAATTTCTGGGTCCTACGAATACTTCATAGATAGACTTTTTTTATTTGATCCGAAGCAACTTCCTGGCCTTACGAATACTTCATAGATAGACTTTTTTTTGTTTGAACTGAAGCAACTTCCTGGCCTTACAAATTCTTCGTAGATAGATTTCATCCATTTGACATCTATTTCAAGCACCAAGTTCGAGTTGGTTTCAACTCATTTACCTCATTTTTTATCCATTTTTGCCATTTTCTTTTCTTTATGTTAACTTCTTACGTGATAAATTCAAGAAAAGAGCACATTTTAATATTCCTGCAGATACTTATGCCTTTAAATGTCGGAATTCATTATTTGAATACAGCTCAAAACTTTCACTATCACTTCTCGTATGATATTCTGAAGATTCCGACATAAATACTTTTATGAAACCAATTACCAATAATGGTAAATTGGATTTCATCGCTCTCTAGTTTCGAAGCATAAACATGAAAAATGCTTCTTCTTTTTTCATTATAATACTAGTTTATTAATTATTTTTGACGTAGTTTATAACGTAAGAAAAATCATGAAATTAAGAAATGATAAGAATTTAAGTATGCTAGAAACCTAAAGAGATATTTTTAATTTTCATACGTATTCCCTTCTTTAATAATTTAATAATCATACAACTTGCAAATATTTAAGTTAACTATTGTCTGAAATTTGTTTCATATTTTTCAAAACATCTTTTGTTGAGGGACATCCTCAGAAATTTGAAATTAATAGCAAATTTAAATATAAAAGAAATTGCAATTTTAATTTTATTAAGATTTTGGTAAATTTTCAAACGGAATGGATCTAAACATCTGGATTTATTTTCCTAAAATTGGATAAAAAACATAAACACATAAATAATTTTATGCTTTAGTAGTTCTATAGTTGAATATTTAATGTTCCAATTTCGTTTTCTTGAACACGAAATCTTATATACCTTTAATCAAACCCTATTGTATTCTGAATTTTTTGGTTGAAATAAAAACTTGAAAAAAATGTAAGCTCATGGTAAAATTAGCATGATTTTACTATGAGGCATGTCTATATGAATTTAGAGCCGATGGCTGAAGAAGAAGATATCATGGGGAAGCGGGGGAGAGATGGAGAGTAAGATAATTTAAATGTTTTCGAATATTTCATATTTTTATAAATAGGTATCGCTAAGTTTGAATTTTGACAAATGAACGAAACGTTGCCTATGCTTTGTAAACTCTACTCGTATGCAAAGTAGATTGTATCGTCATAGTCAAATTAATAAATATTATTGAATGATTTATATCTTCTTTATGTTATTCAAATACGTAATATTATTATCAAATCCTCCTCTAAGTTCATGTTTTGAGAAACTTCTTATGACAAAATTAAAGCATGAAAGAAGGTTAAAAGAGAACCAGCGAAATCAGGTTGTAAGTGTTTCAGTGGATAAATAGCAATTAACTGTTGATTTGTAATTAATAAAAAATATAAAAAAATGGATTAATTATTCAAGCTTATTACATGAGATTACGATTGGATATTTATTGTGGATGGATTATTTAATATTCTGCATTATAACAACGTATTAAGGCTCACATGTTATAAGGCAAACATTCGATATGCAAGCGAGAACTTTATTCTGATATGTATATTGAAATAATTTATTTATAATATAATAGTGTTGAAAGTCACTAAAGTAACAAAAACTTGCAAATAAGCAATAAATAGATTGATGTACAACCTGTCCTTCAATTCGAAATTCGAATTCAATTCGAAATTCGTATTTTGGAACGATATTACATTAAAAGCAACTTTTGATTTTGCCTTAACAAATAATGAGTAACATATTTGTATAAATTTATGATAAGAAAAAAGATTCTAATTAGTTTAATGAGTAAGTTTTACAAACGTAAATTGTAGCTCATTTGTCGAAATTTTAGCAACTATAAATTTTAAACAAAGGATTAGAAGACTTTTTTTGTTCATTAAAACGTTTAAACTATCATGAAAATGTTTATAAATTTTTAATTCTTGTATTAATAATTTGTAAATACTAATAAAAGAATTAAATAAAATTTATAAATTTTCTAAAAAACTTTCAACAGAGCTAATGAATGATAATTTAAATAGCAAAAAAAATCCTTTACCTTTACAACAGAAAAAAAATCAGATTAACTTTAAGCAAATAAAAAAAAATTAATTCTAAATAATTTCTTCAAAAAATGTCTCCATTTGGCTTAAAGTACACGTAAAGGGCATGATATTCTAGCAACAGAGAAAGTGGTGACTTTCGGCTCAAAAAGTGAAGACCCAATTAGAAACCAAATGATTAAATTTATATTTATAAGCACTATCAAAAAGAATATTTCCCAAATAATTTCAAGAATATTTGGCTCATATTCGATTTCATTGATATTTACATTAACGGAGGTGTCCTCCTGGTTGTTCCTCGCACGGTTCATCTTGAACGATCCAAGAGAAAATCTGAAAAGAATTTAAAAAAATTATTAGAGGTGATCTCAACTGTTGAAAATATTTAAAGTATGTGACTACGTTGAGAAACTAATTCTTGGGTGAAAATAAATAAAATATTTTTATTCTAGATTCTTAAGCTCCGAACAGTTTTGATTATAGAATGATTTAAATTTTGGTTCTACGTTCATTGAATGAGAAGTTGCATTGATTTTTATATTTTCATAAATAATCATACTTGCAGCTTTACCATTTTACCATATTACCATTTACCATATTTACTATATTTTATTTAAATACCATATTTACAGCTTTAAATTTCCTTTTGGAACCTCTCTTTCCAAAAACTTCCCTGGCGAACACTATGATTAATCTGAACTCTCTTCAACCCTACTCTAAAAAAGATGACCTCATTATACTCAGACAAAAGGTTCCAGAAACCATAGAAAAGCTCTCCCAGAAGAACATGGTGGTTGCTTTCACCGACGGTTCTTCAGGTAAACATCCCAACAGAGGTGGAGTTGGACTCCTCTTCATTCTTCCACGTGATAAAAAAGTCAATCTTAAAGTTAACACAGGTTTGATTTTCTATAATTTCGCTGCACATTTTGACAATCAAAGAAACCATATCTTTATACCTTATTCAACCTATAAGCCTTGCCGAGGGACTGGCTGTTTTCTGAAACTCTAAACCGGCCTTAGAAGTCATCGGAAACGGGGACACAAATATCACCTCTACTGTAAATGATTTATTCGATCAATTACATTGTAAAAGGAAATCTTGTATGCTGTAGTGGATACCCACACATGTAAATACCGAGGTATTGAGTGCATGAATACTTTGGCCAAACAGGCAGGAAATATTGACCAACATAGCTCCACCATCACTTGTTGTTATTGTTACTTATGGCACTTGCCATAGACAAGTCCTGCTCATGCATCAGAATATTTTAAGCCGAAGAATATGCGTCTCTTGTTTCAAGTAGCCCCAACTAGAGCCAAGAGAACGATTTTAGCTACATAATCATTAGATTATCTCGCAAAGCCCCTTTTTACAGGGAGGCACAGTTATTAATCTCATAGATAGGGCACAGAAGAACAACCATGCCCTAACCGGACCTCGAACCCGGGACTCCCAGAACACGATGAAGACGTGCTACCTCTGTGCCAGAGAGCCTGCCCATCATCACATTGTAGATGTGAACGCGGTAGCCAGATGTAAATTTATAAATCAGCCCTCTAAGAGGCCTTTAACACTGACTTTGATTTCTCTAGAAATATAACAACTATACTAGCTAGACTAAGAAAAAATTACTATAAAGAAATGAAAATTCTTCCTGAAGAGACAAGAACCTATATTGGCTGCAAAAACTGCTCGGGAACTTATCTAAATTGCCCATTTATTACCACAAAGCTTGGCTGTTTACCGTTGATGAATCTACTTCGAGAGATTCTTTATAATCCTAAAGCACCAATAT
>JAOUZG010040121.1:2889042-2906185 GCA_026289955.1 Argiope argentata
ATATAGGTTTTCTGTATTTCCTGGACTACAGAATAAACGATCTGTTACGGTTATTTTAATGCTTTTCGTAATGAAAAAAATGTAAAAACTAAATGTTACTTATCTGTTGAATCTCAGTATCTAAAGATTGAATAGAAATGCAACTTCTATTCTTGTTCAAAACTAAGGTAATATATTTTTTATGTTATCGGCAAAATTTTGAGCAAATTATTTAATTAACTTCTGAATGATAAATTGTTTGTTTTATTCCTCTTTTTACTCCCCCAAACAAGTATATATTCTAGTTAAAAAAAAACTTCTGGCTTTTAAATGTCTTTTTTTTTTCAAATGTTTCATTCAATTTTATGCAATTATTCAAAAATATCAATATTTTCTAAGATCTTTCAAAAACATTCATCTCGAACGTAGTCAGATACCTTAAAATATTTGGGAATTTGAAAATACTAACTAAATAAAGCCATTATCTCTTAAAAGAAACCGAAAAAGAGTCTTACCCCTCCACACACGCTCTCCTCCAAAATTAATAAAATCAAAAGTTTTTTTTATTACAATCACCACATAATTTATAAACAACAAATATATTTTATATTTATATATATATAAATTCAAATAGTGAAAACCCGTCCTCAAATTAGAGACGTGAATTCTTAACTTCGAAACAGGGAATATCTTGTATTTAGAATGTAATAAATAAAAAAATTGATGACAAATAAGTCTTTCAAAACTTCTTGCAGTTTAATTGTATGGCTTGATTAAAAAAGAATTTACTACACGTTATTAGAATAAGAATTTCTGCAGAATTTATTACACGTATATATATTTGTTATTATTGATATATTATTTAATTAATTATGACAACTGGTACTTCCACTTTCTGTTGAAGTTTTATTTTTAACTTCTAATTTCTCAATCAGTTTTAGAAGTAATTTCTGTCACTCCTGAAACATTTCTATCTGTAACCTTAAGAACTAAAAGCTTCTCATGATTTTTTATAATGGGAATTTGAACAATTTTTTAAATAAATATTTATGCATATAAATTTAAAGTTTTTGATATTTAAATTCTTATTGCTGAACTCAGCAGATTCTCTCAACGTTTTTCATTGTTTCATCCCTATTTATAACGTTTAAGAAAATATAATTATTTATGAATGGGAATTGCTCCCCTTAATTATTTATGATGACTGATATTTCCACTTTCTGTTGAGGATTTCTTTATAACTGCTAATTTCTCAATTAGCTTTTAAAGTAGTTTCTATCAATTCTAAAACATTGTATACTTAACTTTATGGAATAAAAACCTCTCATTAGTTTATAATGCGAATTTGAACAATTTTGTTATGAATATTTATAGATATACGCTTTAAATATTTGATATTTTAATTCTTATTAGTCAACTTAGCAGATTCTCTTAGTATTTCTTCATTGTTTCATTCTATTAGTCAACTTAGGAATTCTTATTAGTCAACTTAGCAGATTCTCTTAGTATTTCTTCATTGTTTCATTCTAATTTGTAACATTTAAGAGATATTAATTAATATTTATTTTGTTCTAACAAAAGAAGAATATATATAATTACCCTCTTTTAATGGAAAGATACCCCCAAAATTAAAATAAAATATTCGTTAGTCTTTCAAGTTTGATCACATAGAAACTATACTAATATATTGAAAAAAGGCATCCGTAGTTGATTTCTCTTACGTTGTTATATAACATTAAAATAAAGAATTGATAGAATTTCCAAAAATTTATTATTTAACGAGACTTTCATACGTATGGAAGGATTAATGTGGCATGAAATGTAAAACAAAAACCAATCATAAGTTAAGGGACTTTCTTTTTTAAAATTAATTAATATTTAAAAAGTACGGCTTGAAAGGAAAGCTACACCTAGAAATATAGTGATATTGCACTATTATTTTAACACTATTTTAACTATTATTTTAGCACTATTATTTAACATTAAGGAAAATAATGATCGTAAAACTATAAGGTGTATGAAGCATCAGAAAATTCCGAATTAAAGTTACTTTTTTTATTAATTCTTACATTAAGAAATATTGAAATATAAAACTCATTCTTATGTCAAATAATATAAAAAATTAAATTTTATGGAACTCATAAAGAAGAAATTAAATAAAAGATGGAAAAATGTATGAATTTTGTTTAGTTTCTATCAATAAGCGAAACTTATCAACGGTTTAGCAACTCCAGATGGTGTTAAAGTGATTAGGAATTTAATTATATTTGCTTGAGAACAATCAATGTTAATTTTTTCGTCACAAATTCATTGTTGGTGTGGAAAATCATTCATTTAAAGCGTCTCAATCAAAGAATCTAATTCGAGTTAAGATGGTTTAAAAATAGTAATTAGGAATTATTTTTGTGTGTTCAAAACGCGAGCAGATGATTGAAACCTTTTTTTAAAAAACCACTTTTCAATGAAGAGCCAATTGAATTAATGTTAAAACAACGTACGCATTTTAATAGTACAGGATACCATAATACCATTTTAATAGTACAGGAAGATTGATGGAGAATTTAACAAATGCTTTGTGCTGTACAAGTTTTTTGATTGCTTTGTTTGGAATATGTAGACTACAAAATGTTATTCATGTTTCCTAAACACATAATCTTGATTATGTTTGTTTCCATTTCCATTCATTCTAAGCAAATACTAAATAAGCTAAACACTTCAACTGTACACACCGACAGAGCTATTTCTAGCTCCAGAGCTCAACAAGTCAATAAACAATCACCTAGACTGAGTTATTTACATTTATCAATCTCAGAAAAGGTAGTTAATGAACTTCTTTATTTGGAAGGAAAACTAAAGTCGAGCTACATCGTGATAAGTGTCGTTAAACTGACAGAAAGTTCTGTCCATATTAGACAGCCAGCGCCTATGCGTAGGCGTCAATATATACTCCCAAATATATTACCACATTTTCGGACTAAGAATTTCGACTTCGCCCACCATTCATCTTATAACAATTGTACCAGCATTCGTCGGAATGCGGGGGATTCTAATTTGCAATTTTAAGCCGTGTTTTGAGCAGAGACCAAGCCCCTCAGCCATAGTTAGGGTTTAATCAAATTCCACTGAGGTGGCCATAAATGTAGTGGAAAATATTTTGAAGTGTAAACTCAATTGATTGGTTGCCGTGTAATCATTACAGTTGGCTAGATGCGTTCAGATATACTCAAATTTAAGCTCGGTTTCTCCCCGAGTGATTTATTCGTATTCTAAGGTGCTTTAATTATGTATTTCATTGATGTTTCCTCGTGAAGATTTATAAGTATATTGTGCAAGTGGAATAAATTTGATATGGTTAGCATTAACCCGGTTGCAATTTTTCCCACTAACTCATTTATTTGTATTTTAACAATTAAACATATATTTCGATTACCCTTAAACGTTCATCAGTCTCGTTTCGACATCGTAACTAAAAACATCTATACTACTATTATAAATGTGAAAGTTTGGATGGATGGATGATGTCCGTCAATCACGCCAGAACGGCTGAAGGAAATTGGATGAAATTCAGCACAGAGATAGTTTATAGTCTACAGCATAACATAGGCTTATTTTTATTGAGTGGTTAATTTTTTATTAATTAAAAACTAACTTTTCCACCAAAAAAAATCTGAAAACCTCTGCCTGAGCTTTTTGAAACATTTGTTTTTATTTTTCTAATTCCGGTACTCATTTATTATTTCTGTTTAAAATCGTCTGCTGACGAATTTCACAGAACAGAAAATAAAAAAATCTGAAAACATTTGCCCGAGCTTTTTGAATCGTTTGTTTTTATTTTTGATGTTGAAAATTTATGCATGCATACGGTTTTGATAACATTATAAACTGTCAGTTTTTACATATACACATCAAAATTTCCACGCGTACGAAGTCGCGGGTAAAAGCTAGAACAAAATAAATGTAATAACTAAATAATTGTGGAACTACTATTCAGTATAGGTTAATGTTAAGACTTTTTAATATTATTTCATGTAATTATCATATATTATGGCCATTTATGTCATAAAAAAGTTGTAACAAAACATATTATTTATAAATTAGTTCTTCAGATTTAATGCAATCACTTTCACGCAATTTTATGTCTTCACCGGAATCTAAATTTGAACAAAACAGCTCATCGCCATCCGATTCATTCTCAAAAAGCACTATCAATAAATTAGTGATTTTATCAGGGTTTATACCTTTTCTACAAGTCATCTTTTGAGGCTGTCTGCTCAGGGTTCGAAAATAAAAAGAATTTTTTATAACAGATAAGCAAATTCTGTGCAACGAAACACTTAAACACAACCATTTTGGAATAATTTGTTCATTTAAAAAAGCAATCCTTTTATGGAATAAATTTTTGTTGAACTGCTAATTTATAAACTAACAAGCCATCACTGCTCCATACCCTATAATATAAATTGAAAAAAACTTTACATTGGAAGTAAATTACATTTTTAATTAGACGGATTGTAGCATCAAATAATTTTTATTTTGCTGTCCTGTTTTATTATTTTCAGCTGAAATTTTCCTTTCTATTCTTTTCCTTCCAAGCTGATTATCGAAGAGGGTTTTTTATGTGTAATCCCGCCCGCTTTCACAGTACTTTAAAAAACTTTAACAAACTTAGATAAACTCAAGTAAAACTATAACTTTTATTTCACTGTGATGTAATAATATTATTCTCATCTGCATTTTTTTCTTTTTTACACCGTATATCAGAAATCAAAAAGGAAATGACCATGAGTTCTAATGGGATTTATATGATGTATGACATTCCTTTGTGACTTGCACCAAAGAAGTTTCTTAAATTGATTCCTAGTCATTAAAGATGATTAAAATAACTACCAAATTAAAAGAAAATGAAAAAAAAAAAGAAACTCGGGATAATTAATGTAATGTCTTTTAACGTTCATATGACATACCCCTCACTGGATCGAGCAACGATGACGTGTTTAATAACACTGATATTGCATTACTCAGCTTATTAATCTCCACTATATTAGTGCAGGTGGTATATTAGTGCATGGTGGTATATTAGTATAATGGTGCTATATTAGTGCATGTGGTAATCTCTGCTATATTAGCTTCCATTACCACATGCACTAATATACTATTGCGGTTTGGTACATGCAAGTTGTATTAGTTCTATTGATCTCATTACCTAGATGAATGAGACTGGTCATATCACAGGTCCAATTTTAGAGGCACAAATTCAACGTCGAAATTCGTTCTACTATAAATAATCATTTTGTCAAATATTCATCAGATATTTCCATATCCATCTTTATAACTTCGACATCAGGAATCTCATTAATACCAAAATAAAAGCGATTATAATATTTTAATAAAGTTCCCTAAACTATATTCACAGATATTACAGTTAAAACTGCTGAGCAGTTCAAAGCTGAATGATAGATAATTAGTGAGTTTCTTTATAGGATTACAGTCTCGTTTAGGAAAAAAAAAATGCAAAGGGGAATACGCTTCACAATTTTAAACCCGGATCAAATGAGGAAGGAGATAATACAGCCAGTGCTAGACATATATCTGGCTGACTATACTTGATGCAAGGCTAATTATTCATCAAGAATAGAAACCTAGATATTTAACGAATCGAGCGGAAAAGACAGAGAAGACTAGAGTTTTGACTATGAAGCTAATATCTTATGCCACATCGCAGAGGATATTTATAATCACAGACGGAAGAAATTGAAAATAAGGGGGGGGGGACTATATCTCATTGACAAAAGTTTGCAATTAAAGTCTTAAATTCAATGAGAGTGATTAAATATTCGATAATCAATGAAGATGAGATTCTCATATTGTTCATGTTGAACCTTAATAATTCGTGTCTAGAAATGTATTGTTGTTTTTTTTGTACTAAGCTGGAACATTTCCAATATTGTGCTTGGCAAAATTAAAAGATTTTGTCACAAAGCAATCAGTTGGGTGGTGGTCAGTGCCATTTTTATCGCAAAGCAATCTGTTGGATTGTGGTCAGTGCCATTTTTTTCACAAAGCAATTTGTTGCTTGATTGTCGGGATAATTTTTGTTACAAAGCAGTCTGTAACGTAGTAGTCAGGATAAACTTTGTTACAAAGCAGTCTGTAGCTTATGCCAGATAAAAATTATTTTTGTCACATAACAATCTGTTCTGTGATGGTTAGGATAATTTTCGTCATAAAGCAGTCTGTAGCATGCTGATCGAGATAATTTTTGCCACAAAGCAATCTGTAGCGTGATGGCCTGGATCACTTTAATCTCCTCAGATAATTACGAGAACTCAACTTACTAATACTAAGAATTTCAAAAACAGCTCCTTCGGCGAGCAAAATTCAGTTCTGAAAGTTATTACAGTTTTAGAATTTACTAATAACAAACTGATAAAAGTTTTTAACCCTTTGCGGTCCGATGCCGAGTGTGACTCGACATTCAAGACTGTGCATCATTTTGACGTTTTATTTATTTATTATCAAATTTAACTGTTAAAAACACCCACATAATATTTAAAAGATGCAGATTAAATTTTCAAAGAAATTCGACTGAAAAGATTTATATATATTTATTTTTCATATCAATAAATAAATCTTTGTATGAGGAGAATAATTTAGCATCTAATTATTTTTCGGACTGCAAAGGGTTAATACTGTATAATTTAACCACAATGTTTCGTAATTAACATACCAATATATAAATAGCATTTTAAAGATAAATTTATTTTATAATTTTCGAGACTCAGCTCATATTTACGTATAATTGAAACCTTAGAAAAACGCCACCACAGCAGTGGTGGCGTTTTAACATGTTATAGTAATTAAATTATAGGCAGCAGTCAAGTACACGTACAAAGAGTTCTCCTTATAAATATTTGCTTTAAATCTCAAAAGAGATAAATTATATCCTCGCAGAAAAATGAAAACGTGCTATAAATTTACTTTAGAGCACTCATTTTAAAACAAACTTTTGATTTATGTCAATGACCTCTTACGATTTAAATTCCCATCACAACATCAGTTCTGTTATCACTACCTACACATACTTTTGCACCAGAACTCGCCCAGAGTAATTTTCCATAAGTTCGAACTATTTTTAGCAACAAACAGAGTTTAAGGTATGCGTAGCGACTGAGTAAATATTAAATCTAATATGGCAAAGGACAAAAATTTCTCCCGGGAAATGCTCTGTAAATTAAATGTCGGTCGTGTTTGCGTCTGAACGATATATGGACATTTCAAAATTACGTTCAAAATGGCTCCAGAAATGTTTTCCTGTAATAATTCTTATTTTCCTTAATTTTATTTTTGGTGTTTCCGTTACGAGAAATGTCTTTTATCTTTTTCTTTTTTTCAAAAAGGAAGTAATCTCATAAGGGAATTGTAAGCCAATAAAATAGTGCCAAAAAACGTACTACGGAAAAGAAAAAAATATTACTACTTTTCATATTATCATAAGAGTTGTTTTTCGCAACCTTACTTTATATATTTTTTTCGATGTTTCCTAGTGGAAATGCGATGCACTATGTTCTTTGAGACTGAAAGTATTTTCCTAAATTTATTATTAGAATTCTCTTCAACATTTGCATATTGTATCGAATCTTCATTGGATAATTTTCTCTCTCGCTCTGTCTTTTTTGCATTTCGCGACATTTCAATGTAAATATTAAAATATTTATGGATGGCTTACATTAATTATTTAAAACAAAAGAACAGAAGAACTATTGCAAAACTAGATTTTTTAAAAAAATTTGACGTCATTCCAATGTTAATGTTTAAATATTTTTAGATGCTTCAAAACAATGACTTAAAACGAAAAAAAAAAGCTATAAGAGCTAATTAAATATATCTTATTAACATAAAGACGACATTTATTTTAATGCAGATTATTTACCTATTTTGAAGTATTATTTTAACAATATATATTGATTGGTTATAAACTTCTACAATAAGAAAAAAATTACCTTTTATTTGTTTTATTCATATCTTTTTTCAATTACTGAACGATTCCTTTACTCAAAATACAAGCAAGAGCTACTTTTAAACATTCAATTATAATAAATAATTATCGAAATAATTACAAGACAAGCCCTTATTCGTTTTGAAATATAATTAAAAGAACAGACTTTAAAATCTAAATACATATCTACAAAACAATACAACCTTATTAAAATGAAAATCCTTAAGTGACTTTTAAAGAATTATACATTTCATTAAATTTAAATTGTAATTTTAATCAGTTATTCATCATCATTAATTTTTATTTCAGCAATAATGATGAATTCCTATTTGTCTCCATTTCATTATATTCCATCTCAGCGTTTCTGCAGAAATTCAATTATCTCCAGTAATTGCTTCATTGTTAAATTTAACAAATATTTAATAATAATGAAATCCTCATTTGAATACTTTGTTTAAATAAAATTATTTTCTTTCATTTTATTGTAAGTTAAGAAATGTTTTTTATTCTAAAGAAATTTCAAATTAATAGCTTGTTTTCGATATTAAATTGTACTTTGAAACAGAATAATATTAAATTGAAATTTATTTATTTTTCGCATTTTTTTAGAGAAAAAGGAAAGACTTTTTGTTTGAATATCAAATTTAAATTCAATTGATGACTTCCAAACCGAACAGATTGAAAAATTATTTATATTAATGCATGAAATCTACATATATCATTCAAACAGTTGGCTTGAATTTTAGATTTATTTAGATTAAATCTTGAAAATAAAATTGAAAAACGTATGATGAAGTCTTTATTTTTTATATTTATATTTTTCAACATTTTTTGTTTGCTTATTTAAGGAAAAAAGTTCCTTAAAAAGTTGAGAGAGAAAAATAATAAAGATTCAGAATTAATTGAAGACTGAGCTATTTTCCCATCATATTTACAATTTCTTTCTATTCTTGTATAAAAAAATAAAATCTTACTCAAAATTCTACTTATTTAAAGGAAACAAACAAAAAAAAACTTTGTTGGGAAAAAAAACTCGACCTTAAATTGCCAAGTCTATTACAGCCATTATTATCATGAACAGCAATTTAACTCAAACATATCCATTTAGTTTTGAATCCTCCGAGGAAAACACATTTCTGAAAACCGCAGTAGTTGAAATAAAATAACGTATTTAGTATTTTAGAGATTTAAATAATTGCTACTATGGCAGTATGGAAAACAAAGCTGCTTTAAAAATATCAAACGTTAAACTTTGAGTAGTTTAACTGCAAAGATTCTACAAATTCACGAAATGCGTTTCCAATGGCAAATTTAATTAGAAGAAACTTATTTTACAGGGAATCACACCAAAGTGACTAGCACTAAAATAACACCCATGTAGAACGAATCAACTAATATAAAGTTTTAAAAATTAATTCTTATCGGTTTATTTCTTACTATTTCGTTTTCAAAATATATTAAGAGAAAGTATCAGAATTGCACAATTTGAACTCAAAACTTTGATAAATCTCCTTGATTTAGATCCTTTTTGAATCGGAAAAACACCAATTTGAATGGCATCTGTCTGGGAATAGGATAACCCAAAAACTGAAAAATCTGACTATATGAAACTTGGGATATGATTTTATCAATAAAATTAAAGATCTGTGGCAAATTGTTTGTGTGATTTTTTAAAAGTCAAATAAACTTTATGTTCTGAATTTTTAAGGATTTTTAGTTTATCTCAACATTTATTATGCATAATTTTGGATTAAAATATGAAAAAATTACTTATATGACTTTACAGAGATTTATTTCATTTAAACATTTGCACTAGTATTTATTCTGATTTCTATTATGGCCATAACAATTAGTACGGTTAATTCTTATTTATCAACTATAACTTTTTCCTCATTTTATCCTAGTAAAACCGAAATAGAAAACCGCTCCGAAAGATGATTTTTTAAATTTCAATTCAGAATTTGTACAAGTATTTGTTCTGGTTAGTCTTATGACCACTACAATTAATCCATTAATTTTTGTTTATCAGCAATAACTTTCTCCTCATTTTATCATTGGGGAAAAAGAAAAAGAAAACAGCTCTCAAAGGATTTTTTTTTAAAAATTTCATTTAAACATTTGCAGTAGTATTTATTCTGATTTCTATTATGGTCATAATAATTATTACAATTTATTTTTGTTTATCAACGATGACAACTTCCTCATTTTACCCGAGGAAAAATGAATAGAAAAAAAACCTAAAGTAATTTAATTTTACTTCATTTAAACATTTGCACTAGTATTTATTCTGATTTCTATTATGGCCATAGCAATTAGTTCACTTAATGTCTATTTATCAATAATAACTTTTTCCTCATTTTATCCTTGGGAAAAATAATAGACAACAGCTTTTAAAGACAATTTTATATAATATTAATAGTTTCCTTTCTTAATTATATTATTTCCAAATGAAGCTCCTCTCATTTCTTTCAGATAAAAAGACTCTGCTAACATTTCTGAACTTAAGATGATAAAAGGTCAACAGTTTCTAGGATGAGAGACCCCCATATTGAATTCTTATGCACCATATTTGCTAACTTTTTGGCTCATATTGGATTTCCCGATCGATAATACTTGACTTTCACAGTTTAACGAGTACTTAGAGGTTTTATCCTGGTGAGGAAAATAATGACGTGATTTTATCTAGCTTAGGAAAAATATTACTTAACTCAAAAAAAATCTCTTTGGATCCATTGTTTATTAATGAGTATTTTTTATTGATTATAAAAGCCAATATAAATAACGTGTGGCGCTTAATTTTTTTGATAATATGAACATCTTTAATTTATTTATGGCTTGAACTTAAAGTGATGTTATAAAATAAAGAAATCTATTTTTTCTTTATTCTACTATTTTTGAAATTCGTACTTTAATATTCTTATAGATATTCTCTCCTCACTCCCATATTTTGTTCTAAGTTTTTTATATGAAATTAATCAAGTATTTTTTTCAAATATGAGGGGTTTTTTGCATATATTTTAATAAAAGTTTGAAATTCATTGCATATGTTCATTTAAATAGAATTACTTAATTTTTTTGAAATTGATAAATTACCGACTTAACTTGCATTTAAATATTTTTTAGTGTTTTAATTGACATGATTCTCAGTAACAAATATTCGTAGTTGCATAAAAATTTTAATTAGAACAAAATAAATTTAGAATTGTTTAATATTTTTTAGACACAAATAAAAAAATATTTTGAGATATTCACACTTGAGATATTCAAACATTTTATAAAATATTTTAGTTTTTTTATAATATATTATAATAGTATTTTATAATAGTTTAGTTATAATATCAAAATATTTTTGTTTTTAGTTTCAATTAGGTAGGACTTTCAGATTGAAACTAAAACGATGACACTCCTTAAAAAGTTAGTTTTATTATCGAAATTTGAGAAAAATAAATAAATTTTTTTTCTCTAATTTTCCTTAATTAGTAAGAATGCCTTCTTATATCACCAGGAACAGACTAGAGTAAGAAGTTTGAATGTAGCGACAGTTACAGTCAAAATGAGTAATTATAACCGTTTTTAGTGCAAAACATATAATGATTGGCATGTAAATAATAAATATTGTTCAGATATCAACAGATTAGGTTTATATATATTAAAAACTCAGTAATCAGGAATTAAATGGAATTCATTGATTAAAGCAAATTTTACTCAATTTGTGTGAATATGCATCTTCTACATCTTTTTACCAGCCTATTAAAATCAGAGTTTGACGCAAATCTACAGTTGTAGTTATGTGATAGCATACCAAATGTATTTGATTTATATCATTGCGTTAATGCGTAATCACGTTTACATATATATGACAGTACCGACCGACTGATAGCCAATTACTTTGAATCAGATTTGAACAAATGTGATAATAATCTATGTTTTATATTAGAAATCTCAGTACAAAATTTTATTTATAGAGCTCCATGCGTTTTATAGTTATCGAGTTCTCTTGCATTCGAAACGTCAGACAGACAGTCTTCATGTTAATGGATTTTATCCAAAATTTGGCCCAAAATTGAAATTTTGGTCACACGTCAGCACGCCAAATCTCAACTATTGAGTTATCTTTTTCACAGTCAGACAAGCATAATGCCAAAAATTTGTTTCTGAACTTTAAGTGGTTTGAAACGTAAAAACCCGTTAAAATTTTGAATTTGAATTTTTTGACAATTACAATATTTCGTATGCGAAGAAATAAAAAAAAAGATTCATATGGCATCTATAGTGCATTTTAACTTTAAAAAATATTTTATTTGTCTAATAATAAACATATATTTGGAAAATGAATGTAAATTATTATTAAAAAGGTACGTATAAAATAATAAGTCTAAGCAAATATTATAATATTCTCACATTAAAAATTGAATGTCCTTTCAAATTTGCAAAGATTTTTAAAAGGAAAAAAATCAGAAAATGAATGAAATTTTTTAAACTCTTTGTTACCACCTCATGAAAGCAAAAGTCGAAGTAATTAATTAAATTTAATAAAATATATATGAAGAACAGATTATAAAATAATTCAGAATCCTCACAAAAAATATTTTCGCAAATGTTTCTAAAACCCGGGTTATTCTATTTTTATTAAATACAAAAAAACCTCATGCCTATTTTTGTTCTATCGAATTTCTAAAATTAGTAGAATTAATATGAACAAACTTCCATCCAATTTTCAAAAGAAATAAAGTACTTATCATCCCATTATGTTTTCTGACAAAGCGGTAAAATGTCTGAAAGTAATTTAAAATGTTTTAATCTTTGCATAAACAAGCTGTTTAGGATGCATCCATTCTTCCAAAGAAAAAAATGCCTTTAGTTTTTAATCCTATTTATGCGGTTCAAAATTTTAAATGCTTAAGAGCATTATCTTTAAAGTCTGTGAAATGGGCTTTGATAATTTAAATCGATAATGCGCTTTCTAGCTCTTGGTAAATTGGGTTTTGTAATATTTGAAAACAAATGTAGACATTTTCTGTATTTAGAATGATAGAGGACGCTTGAACTATTTTTGGATTGAAAATTGAAAATGTTTTTCATGCGTTTTTGGAGAATGAAGACTTCTTGTGCGAGAAAATTTTATTTCGCGTTGTATGGAAAGATATTGTCACTTAAGAGTTTAACCAAGCTGTTTTTTGATCGCATAATCCTACGCCTTTACTTAAGTCATATATATGTATTCATTTGAGTCTTTTTTTCTGTCCGAACACAAAATATCCTATTTGCTTGAGTATTAAATACATAAAAATATAATATTGCAGTATTTTTATACAGTCCACCAAAAAGAGATTTTTTATACCACTCATCTCTGCTGCACCAAATGCGGATTCTTTTTCCAGCTATTTCTGACTTTTATGACAATTTTTTTTTATTTGAATATAAAGAGGCTTTGAGCATTACAATCTATTGGGTTCTATTTATCTTTCTTATATTCAAATCGATTTTTTAAGGAGAGCATGCAATCATAGATCTTTTTAAATTACATGCATTATTTATTTGTAGTACAGTCAGCAAATAAGATATTTAAGGCTTAGAATAAAATAGAAAGAAGTAATAAACAAAATTCTTTTAGATAAGTTCATTATTGTTTTTGTTTACTACTTTATTTGATAAAATGTATTTCCAATTCATATATTCAATGCTTCTAATCTATTTTTGAGCTATTCTACTTATGTTTGCTTTGAAAATTATTATGTATTGCGATCTATTTACCGTTCCTATATGTAAATCGAATTTTCAAGTAAGAGGATATGCAATCATAGAGCTTTATTAATTATATGCAGTATTTATTTTTAAGACAATTAGCATATAAAACATTTAACTCTTAGAAAAAATAGAAAACGATAATCGAAATTCTTTAAAATTAGATCTTTATTATTTCTCTCTTCTCTTACTTCTTCATGGATAATGTCTATTTCCAATTGAAATCTTTAATGCTCTTAATCTATTTTAGAACAAGTTTATCTTTTCTTTAAAATTATTATCTATTGCAATATATTTATCGTTCCTATATCAAAATTGAATTTTCAGGCAGGAGAGTGTGCAATCATAGAACTTTTTGAATTACATGCATTACTTATTTATAGCACAGTTAGCTTATAAAATATTTAATCCTTAAAGAAAATAGAGAACGATAATCGAAATTCTTTTAAAAGAGATCGTTATTATTCTTATCTTCGCTTACTACCTTATAGATATTATCTATTTCTCAATTGATATTTTCAATGCTTCTAATCTAGTTTGGAAATATTTTGCTTATTTTTGTCTTCATTCACAATTTTAAAGATGTAGACAATGACAATATTATAGCCATATATCAGAAAAAATAATTTTATTACAGCTCCTCAGTTTAACAGCTTTGAATTTTATCCTATCGTATTTAAGGGGACATTGGATTATATTAGACATTTTTGGGAATTATTCACTTAGAATTATGAGATTTTTATGCTTCTGTATGAAAATATAAATACGTCCAATTACTTTTTTAAAAATATTTAAAGAAAAATGTTTTTTTTAAAATTAAAAGATGCATATATTTTTTTAAATTGCAAAGCATTTCAGGTGACTCAATTTATAATTTTTTATATTATTTTTTCCTTATTCCCAATATAAGATTATTTGAGAATAAAACTGTACATGATTTTGGTATTCCAATTAAAAGCTAATTTTTTAGAAACATTTTTATGTACACTTACTGATTTTCATAAGAGTTATATGTCCTTCGGAATTGAAATTGACTTTTAACGATCTAAAAACATTCGAAATGTCAAATGATAACCCTGCTTTCTTTTAATGTTTAAACTAAATTTGTATTATAAATTTTATTTAATTTTGTCAAAAATTAAGACAGTTAGATCTTTTCAAATATATTTAAATCTAATTAAAATATCCTTTTGAGGAAAGTAATTAAAATGTGCTTTTCTTCTCTAGGTCTTTGAAATATTCATTTTATTAAACATTAAACCTTTTAGCATTATTTTAGTCGTATATAAACTTATACTATAATAAAGGAACGATAAAAAAATTTCATGTTTATGTTCATTTTTTTTTATTTCAAAGTCCTCTTAGACTACTTTTCACACAGAGCTTTGCAAATTACATATGCTCTTAAATAAAATTCAATTTAGCAGTTACGTATTTATCTTATATTCAAATAAAATGTCTGTATTTGAAATATTGACAACATATCATCTATTCTTAAAAAGTATATCATATATCTTGTTAGATTTCAGGTCTTCCAAAATGCATATGAAGTTCCAATCTATGAAAATACAATAATTTATTTTTGATCTCAATATAGTTGATATTTTTTCTTTGAGTTAATTCATGAAAATACTTGATGGTAAATTTTTTTTAAAAAAAGAATACATTTATTCTTTATTTAAAATTTTAGATTTGTTTCTTTCATTTAATTTAAGGCCGTTTGGATAAAAAAAACTTAAAATGAGCTTCCAGCTTATATTATCAAATAATCAATTTCGAAAACCATAGGAACAAATATTGCTAACTGTTCCCCGATAAACTTGAATCTGAAAATACATAAACTGGACTGTTAATTAGTGCCATTGAGAAAAGTAGTAGGCAAAATGTGCGTATTAGATGAACTATTAAATCTGTTCAAGCTGACTGTACACCTTTACTTCATTTTGCTCTTTCGACGCAAACAGAAATTTTTTTTGTAAAATGCAGTGTAATAAAAATTGCCTATCAGTATTCCGTAAAAGATAAAAAGGCATTTTCTAAGCATATTTTGCTTTTAAATTCTAAACAAACTAAATTTTATATTTCTGGAACGACGCCTCAAAATTAATACTAAAAACGAATTACTGAAATAGGACTGTCGCACACACATTTATTAAAATAAAAATATTATACAGACATTCATTCATATAAAAGTTTCATACGGACTTATGAATGATAATTTCTACAATCCGTAAAAGCCTTAAAGGATCAATTTGTTTCTAATCAGCTTATTATAAATTTACATAAACAGGCTTAAGGTATTAACGTTTCATTACTTTGAATTATTTTCCGTTATAAATACATTCAGATTTAATAGTACCTGAAAGCATATGATAGAAATCTAATTATTTAATTATTGTTGCGACTAAAATTTTAAGATATTAGAAAATTTATAATTTCTCTCAGTAAATAGCGTGAGTGATTCCAAGAATAGTCTGCTGACCCTCACCCCATTAATCAAGTTCTAAATATATTCTTGGAAAGATGTTAATAACATCAATTTAGAGATTTTAAACACAAAGGAATTAATGCAGTGAAAATGCTTATTTAATGCCAAACATTTGCTAAGTTTTAAACATGACATTTAAACTTTTAATGAAGGTTAAACTTATTTTAATGGCTCGTTAAAGATGAAAAATGTTTCCAAAATGAGTCTTAAAATATTTAGGTCAAAAATCTTTATGATAAGTTTAACTAAAGAAGAAATATTTTTAGTTTTTCTAGCAAATCTCTGCAATTATTAACGTCGTTTTTTATGTTTGATATTTATTACAAAAGCATCTATTTTATGTGAAGGCAGTGGAGTTAAGACTATAATGTAATTTTCTGTAATCATAAATCACTTTTTTATCTACCTTATAAAAGTGTATTTTATGTGAAGGCAGTGTAAATAATGGACAGGAAAAACTAAGATTGTCTCTTTGCAACAATTGAAGGTAAACATATTCTTCGAGTGCTTTCCAATGAAAGTTAATTGACTGAATGATATTCAAGGCACAGTTATCTGTAATAAAGCTGCTAAGTATTAGTGCTCCTCACAGGAAACACATATATGGTTCAGTTTCTCTTGGAAAATTTCCTATGTAACTTATCCATTGCTTAATCAGTCTTCTATTTTTGTCGTCTTACTTGTCGAATTACTAGAATCGATTTTTATAAGTTATCCTTTTATAAATTTATTGATTTATTTCAAATTTTCTTAAGCTTAGTTCGTTTAATTTTATGACACTTCAAGTTGCTTACAAGTAAGAAACGACTTCATTTGATAGGACCAAGAAATGCTCCTCAAAATATGCCTCTGTAAAGAATTAATCAAGATTGATCATAAATATCAAGTGCACTCTTTATATTAATTTTGAATTCTTAAGAAAGCTGATTTATTGT
>JAOUZG010040121.1:2915691-2929096 GCA_026289955.1 Argiope argentata
AAATTGATGGCATGTAGAATCTCTTTTTCTTCTGATCAGAAAGGGACCAGATTCTTTTTCTAAACCTTAGGACTTTATTGCTGCTTTAGGAAAACTATAGGACTTTATTAATGTTTGATTCATAAAACTTCCATTCTTTATCTACTCAGTCAGAATTTGCTTGTATTAAGTTCATCTTAATTAAACTAATTCTAATGACCTCACAGAAAAAGACAGAGCCACCTACAAAATCAGCTAGTAATGAGCTCGCCTACTTCCCATCTATTTTACCGAACTACATAAAGGACCCTTTCTTCATGTTAAAAGCAGGTATTTTCCTTACATCTCCAAAGCAATTAGGAATTCTCTATACTCGTTTCAAAGGAGCACTGCCAATTGATGGCTTGAGGACAGATTTGGTAAGATGTCTGCATAACGAAGCTGAAGATATTCCCCAATCTATTGGCTCAAAGGCATATATAGTTAAGTGAAACCAAGAAGTGTTTAAAATTCTTCGAGCCCAAATTTTCACAATAATGATATTCTTAGTTATTTATAAAATTACTAACTGAAACCTGGCGGGTGTGGATATTAAAAAACAGTTTAATAATATTAAATTGTATATATATGTGCGGACAAAAATCAATGAGGGAATCACACTGGTCAAGATCCTTTCTGAATTCCCCCCTTGCTAATTCTCCCCATCTTCGCATGCGGTTATGTCTCTGATAACCTAAGGCAGAATTCCCTGAATTTGAATATTTGAACTAAGCTGATTTCACAGCATTTGGGCAACACTGCTAATGATGTAAAACCGTCTACCCTGATGAACTAGTGAAAAGATCACAGGATTACTTATAATCTTATTGAAGTGGATAAACGAATCCTTCTTAATGCTAACAGCTGTATTTTCATACAAAATTTGGAAATTTATCCAGCTGAAATAATCTATACAAAACTTTCTTACATTCTTTATAATAAATTTGAACTATCAGATAACGCCGTAATTTGTATTAGCGTATAGTGGTTACAAAATATTAACTGAAATTAGCATTTTTACTATGTATTAGCGTACAATGGTTATGAAATATTAACTGAAATTAGCATTTTTACTATGTGTCAGAGTACAATGCTTACGAAATATTAACTGAAATTAGCATTTTTACTATGTATTAGTGTACAATGGTTACGAAATATTAGCTGAAATTAGTATTTTTACTAAACCTGTCGTATCATTCTTGGCGAATTATTTTACTACGAATATCTGTCATGTGATTAACAATATTCGAAATTCAAATCTGTGCTTTCGATGCATTTTTTCCAATTGGTGAAGCCAAAAGGTGGAACAAAACTACACTTGTATTCAAAAAGTCACGCACCAAATTTGATTTATTAAAATTGTAATTTTTTAAGTTATTTTTGCATTTGTATTTTTCTGAAATTACAGACAACCTATCGTTGAGTTTGACTCAAAATCTCAAAATTTTACATGCGCCTATTCTATAAATGATTTATCTGTGTATAGAATTTTATCTATCAATCTCTCATTGTTTTATAATTATTGTATTAAATTTTTTTCTAATTGCTTATTACCTCTAAATAGTTATTACTCAAAATTTGATAAACATCTGCAGATTTGTGTTTAAAGCATCATAGTAAATTCCAACCATTTAGCTCGAAACATTTTTAAGTTATCTTTTTCATAGACATATGGAAATTTTCCAAAATGGGAATTTTGAATTCAGGAAGGTTTAAAACATACAAATTTGTCAAAATTTCGAGTTTAATGTTTTTGAAGATTACTCTACTTTCTCTATAATACGTACTCTAGAAAGTTGAAAACATCTATCAGATATGGAGTGACATTTCAAATAGCTCAAGGAAGAAAAGTGTTTCCAAAAGGTTGAGCAAAACCAAAGTATTAGAAATTTATCATTTCCCTCCATAGTTTTTGAATCTTCTCAAAAAAGTTAACCTTATCTTTATAATAGTAGATACAGTTTGGGCAAATAAAAATATTGAGTTGAGATGAGAAGTTATCCGCAGAATTTTATCTCCTTCCATTATAATAAATAGAGACAAGGGAAAAGAATCAACAGAATATACTTTCCAAATAAATTGAGTTCAGATTTGAATATGGATTCATACTATTATATCTCTTCAAACAATTTAATTAACTCATTTGAAATTGCTGGATCTGTATTCATTTTACCTTTTCAAACAATTTAATTAACTCATTTCGAATTGTTGAATCTTCATTTATTCTGTCTTCTCAAACAATTTAATTAACTAAGTTGAAATTTTAATGACTTTCAGTCTAGACAATTTGCATATTTGAAACCGTATAGTATCTAATCTGAACTTATTAGATCAACATTTTATGAGAATAAAAATGTTTAATTTATGTTAAAGATCCTAAGTGTATTTGTCTGTGGTATTAATAGATTAATGGATTCATATTAAGAGAAGATGTCTCATTATAATAAATTAACTGCATTAATTAGTACCCAACAATTTACGAATAATGAAATGTTCACTAAAAAAACAAGTTTTTTAGCGTATCAGTTTTCTCACTACTAACGTGTCTTGGATTCGAGTTTTGATTTTAATGAATTTATTACATTTAGTAAATTAGCTGAAAGTAAATTTATTACAGCCCCCATACCATGGGGATACTATTTTTGGTGACATATATTTTGGAGGAACGAGTGGCAATAGAGAAGTCAAAAATATGAAGAAATGGTTCAAAATAACGTAGTCTACCCCTAGAATCTCTCATATAACTAAGTGTGTTAACTCAAATTGATTTCTTATAGCATTTAGAACAGAAAGTGGAAGTTTTTTTTCTTTGCTAAGGTATCTAGAATTTAGAGTATCGATCAGTCCAGTCGAATTGTCATGAAAAATATCAAAATCTGGGAAAAACATAGTAGAAAATTACATTTTTAAAATTTATTTAGTTGTCTATTAAAAACATAAATTTAAGTTTGCATCCAGATATGTTGCCGGATAAGAGGGTAGATGAGAAATGAAACACAGATTTTTCGTGTCTCAGAGGAAAAATTCAAATTGAAAAGATATACGTATTAAAAAATACCTAGAGAGTGAGCAACCTATTGTTATGATGGCTAAATTAAATCAGGAGTAATTTTTTTAAAAAAATTTTTACATAAAAAATGTTGTAAGCAAAATTTTGGGAATTTTAATAAAACATGTCTACTTAGAAGTAACAGGTAAAAAATTCAGATCAATATCTGCTTTATTTTTAATTTTTTCCTTAAAAAAAGGGTCAGCCACTAATGCTTATAGTGCTTTCCTACCAATCAAAAGTAGTGTTTCATAAAAAAATCTTTAAGTGTTGTTTTAAGGTTTTAAATAATACTCTATAGACCTTTTTTCCCCAAGAAAAAAAAACTAGTTAAAATTAGAAAATTATATCCGAAATTAATATTTTGTCTCAATTATTAAGATTAAATACAATTTCTGATGACCATGATGCTGATGAATACCATTATTTAATGTTTTTAGAAAATCAATCATCGTGCTGGAGGATCTTAAAATTCAATTTTCGTCTTTTCCTTTTCTTTCTTTCTTAGTTTTTCTTTTTCTTTTCTTTTCTTTCTTTTTTTTGAAATTCGACTATTTTAATATTATTTCAAAGCATAGCATAGCACTTATGAAAAGGACTACTTTACAGCTGGTGAATTCTTAAAATTATTGGCAATTTACGACGACCTTATATTTTTTTCGGCTAAGTCAAATTTTTCAAAAAATTACTCAAGAATCAATCTAAAATTTTAACCGATTATTACCAACTGCATTACACGAACAAAATTTCTGCATTACACGTGCAACTCCAACTCCAACTGCATTACACGTGCAACTCCAAAAATTTCGTTAATTTTTCTTTGTAAAAACGAAGAATATATCTTCAAATTTACACTTTTTAAAATCTACCAACAACATAATTAAGCTAAAACAATAACTGACAGCCCACCTTACGAGTTTTTTTTTACTTACAGCCATTTAGCTGAAATTTTACTCTGAGATCAATACATTTTTTATTTAAACTCCAAAATGTTGTATTTTAATTTATTATTTTGATTATTATTTAATTATATTTATTATTTTAATTCTTCCCCTACAATTTATCTAATTAAATATCTGGATGCAAACTTATAAGTCTGGTGTGAACAGCCAACTATTCAACATAAATCATGAAAACTGTTGTTGTTTTTTCCTCTCTCACATTTGCTGGTTTAAAAGAATATCATCCTCCACCAATTCCGTCAATAGCTTTAGATAAATAATTTAGCATCTAAATTATAGCTTTTGCAACTTCAATGACTGTTGCAAATAAAAAGGCCCGGTCGATTTCTGCGAATAATTTTTAATTAACACTCTTCTGGGGCAAGATGACAATTTCTCACCACTGCCTGACGTCCGGACATCTAAAAAAGGAGAGCTCTAAGTTCGAAACACGATTCCACCGATGAAGTGCTGTAAAAGGGTATAGTATATGCCAAATCTGTAAGAGCCAAATGTCGTTTACTTGATGCCTTATGGCACCTGGACATTTCCGCAGATGAAGTGCTGTGAAAGCATATATGGTCGATGCCAAATCTGGCTGAGTCAAATGTCATTATTTTAGTATCTTATGGCACCTGGAAGATGGAAGCATTTCGCGTGTCTACCTCATCATCTGACCGTGACTCAAATTTTCGAGATCATTCTTCAGATTTTCATAGTCAGCTTCAATTTGTGATGTTAGTATAATAAACAAAACTATCAGCTTTCCAACCAGAAATTTACTTTAGCGTATTTATTACTGGCGTCACTGACATAAGAAAATTCCAATTGTTTAAAACTAATTACCAATTTAAGATTTCCTAATTTTTGAAAAGTTAGGTAATAATCATAAAAACAGAGATTACTTTAACTTATGCGTACCTCATTGTTGAATTCTTACATGGATGAAACTGAGTAAATTAATAATCAAAATTTTCTATTATATTAAATAAAAAAAAAACTTGTTGATGTGCTGCATTGGAAACTCCATACATGGAATTCATCAAAAATTGGTTAGAAAATTCAAATTTAAGCTCGATATATATTAATGGCCAAAGCTCCATATATATATTAATATTCAGAAAAAATTGGCTCTTTTTTTCCTTCGCACAAACTATGCAAAAAGCTCAAACTTATCTTCATTTCCTATTTTATCATTTCAAATCATATCAGTATTAAATTAAAACTAAAGCAGTCTCCCAAGATTAAAAAAAATCCTTTAATACGGTTGTATCTAATATATAGAATATTTTCCTATTAAATAGCGTATTGATTTTTTTCGAAGAAAACGTTATAACTCGTATTAGTGGAGGTTATAATGAGAAAGAAAGACTTTTACATTTTAAAAACACTTAACCCTTATTCTGCCAAATTTTTATACTTCAGTTATATTAAAGTCCCAAGCAACCCTGGGGATACTAAACAAATATCAAAATTTTGAGTCGTGGTCACATGATGAAAGCATCATCCGAAATGGTCTTCCCCTTTCCAAACTTCTATTCCACACCAGCAAAGGAATCGGGTTTCGAACTAGATCTCCGACTCTAAACCACTAATCGTAAGGCCAAGCCACCTTAACTATCGAGGTGTCCAAAAAGTTTCTTTCTTGTTTTTAATATAAAATGAGTACGCAATATTCATTGTGTATGCAATTATACATTTTGTTATATAAGAACTCTTTTGCTCTATTACCTTTTCTATCTCTCAGAAATGCTCATTTTGCCCTCTTTCCAAAATTATTGTGTTTTTGATTTTAAAAAATAATAATCGAGGTGCGCTTTTATTTCACTGATGAATTTAAAGCGCTTATTGCGAAAAGAATTTTTCGAAAGAATTTTTTAAGTACAGAAAGAAGTAATAATCAGATGGAGCGAGATCTAGTAAAACATCTCAATTAAACTTTAAGAGCTTCTCTCTTACGATAGAGGCAATATGTGGTGTCCGGTTGTCATGAAGAAAAACAATGCCTCGTCAATTCATTCAATCTGGTCGGTTATTTTTTTTGCTATAGCAGCTTTTAATTGTTCTACTTGATGGAAATATTTCGCATAATTTATTATTTCACCTTGAGGAACGAGCACCTAGAAGATTACTCCTTTCCAACCCCAGCCACATTTGAACTGTTGCAGTGCCCAAATTAGCCTAGTTGGACCCGAGGCTAAAACTTCTTCGGGGCCTCCCCGGCTTCATTACTTTAGTAATGTCGAACATTCTTTAAAGAAGGAAACGTAAAATAAAATTTATACTCAATTTGGGGGTCATCCATTTATGTAGGGCCCGGGGCAACAGCCCCGTACGCCCCTGCCTTAGTCAAGTCCTGAACAGTTGAAAGCCTATTGTCCTTACACCAAATGTGTTTGCTATGCACATTTTCATATAAAATTCAAATTTCGTCTCCAGTGAGAAGCCTGTTTAATACCTCAAATGTCGAATTTCTTGAACTATGTTCAACAAGTTCAAGTCTTAACAGAGACTATGGTACAAACCAAACGTACAGTAAAATATGTCTGGTACGATTGAAACCGTTGACATAGTCGGCTAATAGATAAGCTTGCATGTTTGCTAAAGCCGAGGCAGATAAGGCTATTCATAGCGAGTTGAGAAAGAAACTTTTGGGACACCCTAATTTGCTATATTAGGGAACGTAAAAAAACTTTAAGCTAGCTGATATATTTTGGTATTTTGAAAATCAACTCACCAAAGCAGATCCAAAATAGATTGCCGGCCGGCAAACCAATCTTTCTTCAATGAGCAGAAGAGGAGTGATCCTGTAAGGAAACAGGGCATAAGTTAGAATATTATTGAAATTAATTTTCTATCTATAGCGTGAATCACAATTTTCAGTTTAACTCTTATTAAGAGTTAACTTATTGAGAGTCATACATCTATTGAGAATTTTGATGTCGATAATTAAAATTCCTATCCATTAATGCTTGTTTTAATAAGTTTTCCAAAAATCATATACAAAAAAATTTTAGCTGATTTCTTGAAAATAATAATTATGAAATTGAAAATTTAAACTGTATATGCCAATAAATCTCGAATTATTATTTCGAAAATAAGTCAGACTTCTTTTATCATTCTTTCATATAATAGCTATTTAAACGATTTAGTCTTCAAAATGACCCTCTACCGATGCGGACAACAATACAACTGAGAATGAGTAGCTTCCAACATGGTGGTTCGTTCTCGCTTATCTAATAGGCATAAGCAAAATAGTGGTAGGATTTATTTCTGCCTCCCTACCGATGACGGGGCATACCTCTCATGGGCGAAGTTGTACTGTAGTCAGTACAAAATCTATTTTTTCCTCTGAAGATCTGATGCGATTTGGATAAGCATTTAATTTAGCCTTGAGGATATTGAAATATGGGGTTGACACTTTTTTGTGCATTCATCAAGTCAAATAATTTTAATCTCTCACTTTTTTTTAATATTTTCATAATACGAGAATTATTCCATTGAACAAAAACATTTTAAAATAACTTTTCCGGATTTTTTTCTAACTCGTATATTTAAATTTTCAGTATTTTTTTTAAATTTCCACCTACAGTAAGAGCTTGTATATCTAAAGAATCTTTTGTTTATGTAAAAAAAGGAAACGAAAAAGAAGATTCAAGAAAAAACTACATTAACCTTTAGATATTTAGTCTTTTTAGTCTTATCAACCAATATTCCTTCAAGTCGAAAATAATTTCACTGAGAAGGGTTTTTTTAATTGAGCAAATTACAATTTTAAACCGTGGTCCGATAACCTAGTCGACATCTGCGCCAGCCCCTTGACCAAATTTATATAACCTATCATCTTTACCCGATTGAGAAGTGAAATAAATTATACAATTCAATCCTTTAACTGTCTTAAATGTTAATGCCACGTCAATTTAAAAAAAAATGTCATAAATTTTATATTTTGTTATAAAATTATATTGATTATATATTACGATTATCAAAAAACTGTATAAAAATTAAAAGTTCAATATAACAGGTAAAAATTCAAATAAATATGGCAGTTCATTTCCTGTTCCATTTATATTTATATTTTAAATAGACAATATTTTAACCATTTAATGAATAGTTTATTTTCTTAAACTTTAAAAATAGGTAATTCAAACTTTAAAAATATACTTTATTCATAAATGATTTAAAAAGTGAACACATTCATTAAATACTTTGAAATATGGGATTCAGGAAATAAACCGCCATGTTTAAAAGTGCTAATACATAAAAATTCATAGAAAACAAATGCTTATTCATTATTTCAATAAAATACTAATACCTGCGTCTCTTTTTATTCAAATGTTCCAAAATGTTAATAATTTATCAGAAAATGGAGTAAAGTTTTACTCCTTATAGATTTACATTCCTTTTCTTAATATATTTACCTATTTAAACTATTCACTTGGAAAACATAAAAGATGTCCCCCCTTTTTTTTTGCTATTTCGAAACTACATTATTAGCCATAAAAAATCAATTTCCGAATACAGTTTAAAATTCTTTTACAATATAGATTGTAAAATCACATTTAAATTTAACCCATATTCGAATTTCTCGAAGGGTTTTAATTAAAGAATAAAAGTTTCTCAAACATATATGTAAATTTTAAAACATTTAGATTCTTTTTTACATTTTTGACAACTTCCTTAAAATTAAAACCTCAAAGAAATTACCGAACTTATTAAACTTTTTTTTAAAGTTATATTTTGACAATTGAATTTAATCATTAAAAATTATATTTTTCAAAAAGTATCATTGAGAAAACAATCAAATGACATTCACTGGATATTCTTGTAAATGTAAGTTTTAAATGATCTAGATTCTCTTATACCTATTTTTACAATTCCCTTCATTTAGAGGAGAAAAAAACCTCAACGAAATTACCAAACTTAATAAAAAAAATTTTAAAAAATTATTTGTCTATTGAATTTAATCATTAAAAATTATATATTTTAAGAAGTATCACAGAAAAAACAATCCAATGAAATTCATTAGATAGATTTGTAAATTTAAATTATATCATATCTAGATTCTCTTTTGCCTGTTTTTTACAACTCCCTTCATTTAGAGGAAAAAAATTAAAACCGAAACGAAATTACAGAACTTGCTAAACTTTTTTTTTAAAAAAAAAAGACAAGTAATCTTATGAAGTTTGAACTTATTCATTAAAAATTATATATTTTGAAATGTGTCACTGAGACAACTATCAAATGACATTCACTGGATATTCTTAAAACATTTAGATTCTCTTATATATTTTTTTTTACATTTCCCTTCATTTAGAGGGGAAAAAATTAAAACCTCAACGAAATTACTGAACTTAATAAACTTTTTTTTAAAAAAGATATTCTTTGACTATTGAAATTAATCATTAAAAACTATATATTTTCAAAAGGCATCACTGAAAAAACAATCACATGACATTCATTAGATAGATTTGTAAATTTAAATTATATCATATCTAGATTCTCTTTTGCTTGTTTTTTACAACTCCCTTCATTTAGAGGAAAAAAATCAAAACCCAAACGAAATTACCGAACTTGCAATTTTTTTAAAAAAGGCAAGTAATCTTTTGAAGTTTGAACTTAATGATTAAAAATTATATATTTCAAGAAGTATCACTGAGACAACAATCAAACAACATTCATTAAAGACTCTCGTCGACATTTTATGATTAAGAGAACCTGTGAGGGAAAAACACTTGCCTGAGCAAAAGCAGGAGCTCGCTGAAAACGATGTTTGCGGAGCGAGAGAGAGAATAGGAATGAGCTCTGAGAACGTCGCAAAGAAAGCTCTGAGACGACGAGTTTGCGCATGGGGGCGAAATTCATGTGGTTGGTCTCTGAGGAGTTTTGCTCTCTTTCGACTCTCCTAACCTAAAGCTCCAAACAAATTTCCCCGCAAACGAATTTTTTTTTATTCAATAGATGGTAGGGAGCATGAGGCTCCCAAATTGTTTTCAAAGTAAGTTTAATCATTTTTCTCTTGGGTATGAATCAACTACACGAATTTTAAAGGAATTATTTTATGTTTATTAAAGCTATTTTAATAGATAGGCATCAAAATTGGAATACATTGTACGAGTAATCTATTATAATAAAAATGCAGCTCGAAATGCGTTGCTAAGCGCAAAACTGGAGAACGGCTCGACCGATTCGGCTAATTTTTTGATTAATAGTTACGTTAAGACACGAGGATGGTTCTTATGGAGAGAAAAAATGAAAAAACTGCGAGGAAAATAGTTAAAACGACACTTTTCTAACTTTCCCGCCAAAAATCTGCATTTTCTTCCCCCACGCCAACTGAGTGAGATAGCAGGAAGTAATAAATTATGATTTGTTTAGAAAGAAATGCGCGAAGTCAGTTGGTTTTCATTCATAGATAACGGGATGTTTAAAAAAGAAACAAAATAGCTGCTTTTATTATTAGTCTGTATGAATATTTAATCTATGCCTGCTCAAAATAAAATTTCGGCACGGAAGAAAAAAAAAGAATAACAAAGTGAAAATAGGGTTTGTAGAAACAAAATTAGTGAAGAAAAAAAGGATAGAAAAAAAAGAAAGAAAAGAAGGATGTGTGTGTATCAATATTATTTCCTCTGTGCGCGGCATTTTCCGAGCTTTTTTTAAACTTTAGCATCTCTTAAAAACCAATTGTCTTTATTGTTTAGTGTGTTTACATTTATGAAAATTTGAATCTCATTATTCTATGAAAATGTAGAATTTTAGACCTTTCCCTCCACCATTTAAGTAAAATATCAATTCCGGGACAATCATTGCTCGGATACAAAGAGAAAGATGAATAGCACAATGAACAGAACATCTGAAGAAAATAATACTAAATAATACTCTAAATGAATTATATGATTATCAAAATTTGTTTGGTTTAAAAATATTTTGATGAAAAACCTGTTATGAGACACAGCTAAATAAAATATTATATGAAAATTTTAGCGAGCATTAATACTGGCGAACCGACTGGTCGCCAAGGGCGGCTAGTTGGATATAAAAACGACAGATATGTTACTTTGAGTAGAGGAAGTGTTTGATAATTAGGGTTAATTTTCAATTAAAAATTATTCGGATAAGTTAGTTTTAACAAAGACTATATTTCTATAGCTTAACCCCCTCCCAATAATATAGGCCTTAATAAGATGAAATTTAGTTTAGTTATATCAACACCCTCTTTTTTAAAAATAAATACTAGTAATAATATTGGAAAGGCCTGGTAAACTTGGATTTCTGTCATATGATGAGAACTGTATTTAAACTGGTTCCTCCCTATCCAAACTTACACACCACTGAATGGAGAGGCATTTGGCCCCGGTGGATTAATAATGGCAGTTTTTCGGTGGAAACAGGTCTCGAACCGGGAAATGTCTTCGAGACCTCAACACCCGGCCACCTCGGTCCTTAGGCATAAGGAAGAAATACTTCCGAAATGGAGGAGGCTTCTCTCTTCCATAATGAGTAAATTAAGTTGTAAATTTATTCTTCTACACTCAAATCGCAAGATGTGATTCCTACAGCTAGAAGAACCCAACCATAGATCCCGAATCCATGTTGCAATGACAACTGTAATTCAATAACCCCGGATTCTATGGCACGTCAGGGGTAGCTCTCTAGCTATTATGTAGCTTGTCCAAGTAAAATTTTGCTTAGTTTCAGAAATGCCTTCTTTCGAAATTAAATTGGCGCCATTTTGGACGTATTTACTTTGAATTGTAGTGAGTTGTTGTTGACGGTCATGACGATGCTTCATATGACGGTCCTTCTAGCTTGAGCCTTCTTGCTCAAAATTTCATAACATGTCACTTTTGCTCGATTGAGAAATGAAATTAAATAGCGCAATTCAGTCGCTTAACTGCTTTTAATATTACTGTCTTGGTATTACAAACTAATTACCATTAATCAAGTTAATGTAAATTTTCTCCTACTAATACATCCATTTTTAACAAAATATTTTCAGAAAAGACAAAAATAAAAATAAATATAATGAATTAAGCTACCGAAGCTAAAGTTGATTTTAAAACGAAGAAAGTATCTAATTTCTTGCAATTGGCTAATAAGATTTTTGTGTCTATAAGTTTTTCTGAATGTTTTTTTTAAAATTATGTATCCCGTTTTGATGTATTTTATAAATACATCTTTTTTAATGTTTTTAAATGGCTATTAGGACTGATTGTTTGTTGTTATTCATCTTGAGACATATTTAAACATGCTGAGATTTTGATCTTAGCATTAAGAATTTTATTTCTCCTTTATGGATCAAAATCCATAATTTCAAATGAAAGGCATATGTACATTTTTTTATTCTATAAGTATCGCATTCTTGAATCTTTTTTTCAGCTAATTATTGCAATATTAAAACTCTTCAGCCATTATTCTAACAGGGAGCTCACAAGTTGAATTGCTTTCAAAGAATTGCTACCGTCTACAATAAATAATTGTTCATAAATGTTCAAGATGGCGCTATTTAAACTTAAATTATTAAATTTTAAAAAATTAATTTACTGATTTATTTAAATTTTGAATTCATACTTGTGGCACCATCTGGTATTAAGTTTCAGAAAAATTCCTTTCATTATTCACGCTAAAAATTTATTTCCCTCCTCCTCTTGCAAAAGCATATTATCGGAAATTGAATAGAATATTCTAATACCGTTTAAATGTACCGATATTATTTTTGATTTTGAATAGTTTCCGAATGTGTAGAGGAAATATTCTAAAAATTATTTCTAAATCATAAAAAATTTTAAAGTATAAAGGATATTTCGATTCGAAAATGATACTTTCCTTCGATTTTTATCAGAAAAAGAATACGCAAGTTTACTTTCTTATTAAATTAATCAAAAACTTTATTTTTAATTTTCATACATACTGTGGGGGATAAAAGGAAACTTACCTTTTTTTCCAGAAACAAATACTAGAAATTTTTTTAAGCAACGTTGCTCTGTATCAAGATACAGATTCTGCTCGATTCCGTTTATTAATTTATTGCTGAAATGTTCTGACAAAAATTTGATAAATTTATTTTAAAAGTACCTGACATTTGTTTGCCAAATTCTTCCTCGTCCAGTTTCGTCTTAATAGAAAGCAAAATAAAATTTCAAAATATTTACTTTACCATTAAATATTGCGAAACTGTTTTTCAAAACATTGCTGCATTCTTGAACATCTTCGAATCACACTGCATCTCTTATAAATAGTGAATCCAGTTTAAGACCAGATTTTCCGATGGTAAATGCAGTGGAATAACAAAATTCAAACATCTCTTAGAAGCTAAAGAGAAAAGGGAATTTTCCTTAAGCTTGGCAGTGAAAAAACAGGACTTATATAGAGAACATATACCACTACACAGAGA
>JAOUZG010040121.1:2938479-2949772 GCA_026289955.1 Argiope argentata
ATATATATATATATATATATATATATATATATATGTATATAATATTGAAAAATATTTCGATGTTTATTTTCGAAAAGAGCATATTTTATATATGGCTGACTATTTAAAATTTTGCTTAATTTAATTGACCAATATATAATTACATATGGCAGTTTTGAAGTGGAAGTCATAATTTTGAGCCTTAGTCAAACAATGCCGACAAGTCAGCACCTTTTACTCACTTTCTTCAGCCAGAGCTTTCCCTTAATTTCTTTCTTTTATGCCAACATCCTTTTACCCAAAATTACAAGACCGATCATCGTCCTTTTATTATTTTTTTACAACAATTTCTCCCCTTATCTGATTTTAATGCTGGCATCGTGGCAACTACGACTGCGAAGGGGTGTTCCTCCGCTGTACTCAAGCAATGGTGTGTCTGAATGACTGTGCCGCTAAAAAATTTAAACCAAGTATTGTAGTGAATCCAAAATAAAGGGTAGAAGGCCATTTGTTTTCTTTTCACGCAATGGTTCAAATAATCATTAGAATGAGGTTGACTGAAACCCTTATTAATATTTTGATTACCAGGGAAGCAAGAATCTTCTTAATTGCACGATAAATTCTCATTCCTATTTTTGAGATAACCCTTCATAGGATTAGTCTCGTAGTAATGCAATTGAAATGCCTTTAATCTCATAATTTTAAATCTTGGTCTGCTAAATCTAGTGTTTATGAGAGAATATTTTCTGTTACAGAAATATATATTAAAACTTAAACGTCTTTTTCTTCAAAACTCTTTCAATAAATAAGGTTTTCCAAGAGCCAGCTTTCTGGCACAGAGGTAGCGCGTCTTCCTCGTGTTCTGGGAGTCCCGGCACGGGCATGGTTGTTCTTCTGTGTGCAATCTGTGAAAGGTGTGACTGTGCCTCCCTGTAAAAAAGGGCTGTGCAAGCAAATGTGGTGAGTTTGTAGCTAAGTAGTACTCTTGGCCCTAGTTGGGTCTACTTCAAAAACAAGAGACGTTCCTTTTGGCTTAAATCTGTTGCTGTATCAGCAGGGAGCTTGTCCATTGCAAGTACCATAAGTAACAACAACAGCAACAGGTTTTCCAAGTAATATAAAAACTGTTCTGGTATAAATTTTCCTTTTAAATTAAGTTTTTTTAAATTCTTAGAGAAAAATTCTATTTTACAAACCATAATATTTTTTTCCTATTTCTCAATGCACATTATATTTCACTATATAGTAAATCATGCTGTATTAAATGTCTAAATGAATGTTCCTTTTACAAAATGGTAAATTACTCGCGAATAATTTTTTGAATAATGTGTCAGTTGTTGTAATAAAAAGTAACTAATTTTATTTTGGATTAAAAATAATTTACTCCGTGAAATCAAGTGTTTAGAATCTGCTTTTGTAGTTTTGATTAGCAATATAAATATCAAAAGCATAAAACGTAATTTGATAATAAAATAACAAATAATTATGATTTTGAGTCAGAATTTATCTTTTAAATTTTACTCTACTTTCTATAAAAATTCGAATTACTTTCTGGATTTTTTTATTGGCAAAAGACAAAAAAAGTAAACATCGAGCTTGTTGAGTAGAAACTTCATTACTTTATTTTTTAATGGAAAATTTTTATTTGCAATATTGCATAGTTTATTGTTACAATTTAATGACAAATTATGTTTTCTTTTTTAACATAAAAAATTACAAAAAGAAATGTAAATGATTAGTAAAAATCTAGCATTTTACATTAATTTTAATCTAACTACCTTTTAGATTTTTTTACTACCCAATGATTGTCAATCATTGACATAAATCCAAAGGATTTATAAAATGTATTCTACATAGAAAATTAATATTAGACGGAATAATATTTTCTGTAGTTCACAGAATTTTTTGAATGTTAATACAATTTTTAACACTACCCAAGTTAATGCATTTTCTGTTTGCCCGCCTTCCGTAAAACAATAAAAATGGTGAGTAGTGCCAGCAATCCAAACTAATATACATGAGAGATGTTAAAAAAGCACACTTACAGGAATTAAAGATTTTTTTAGAGATAGAATTGAATTAGAATTTGATTTTTTATAATTAGAATATAGAATTTTTCCAGAAAATACTGATTCAAACTGATGTTTCTTATCAATTTTTATATGACGGTCTGCCAATGACTTTCGCAGTATTGAGTCGCTAAAATCAGCATTTAGTAAAAGAAAATGCATATTTTAAAATATTCTGAATTTCAATCTTTTCAGTTGAAGTTTTGCTACTATTAATAATTTAGATATCAATATTTAAAATTAAAATCATACGGCTTATGATAATAATTTATCTGAATATGAAAAAAAAAGAATTTTTACGAATATTAATTAACGAATTTAATTTTTTAAGAAAGGACTTTTTTATGAGTCCTTCTGGCATACAAAATCCTTTTGTTGATTTTCTTTACATGTAAACAAGTGATTATTTTTTTTCAGTAAATTTTACTACATTTGAATAACAATTTTTTAGTTAGGATTATAAGAAAAAAGTATTTAAATGATTAAGGGAATAAATAAATTAAAATTAAACAATGCGGACTAATTTTTTTTAAAAAGCATAGTATTTGGGGGGAAATAACACATTTTCAAATTCAGTTATAAAAATAATAAAATGTTCGAAATAGTTTTGCAAGGAAATTTCGAGACAAAAGGGAATTGTTTTAATATTTCGGATTATATAATTTCATTTATTATAACTGTAGAAATATGTGGTTCGCTGCGTTTGAAATTATAGGAATGAAGAAAATTATGGAATAATTATAATCTCACCTTTGTGGTATTCATATACGTAGTTTGAGGCATTAACAAAACTTTTCAAAGCCATGTATTATTAGAAAAATTGCCTTTAAAAAATTTTACCCTCCTCATTTAGATGATACAGTGAAACCTTGAATCAGTCAAAACCGAATAACTAGGGAAAACGCGTTCTAACTGAGAATGTTGAGGATATCCCGTTTTATTCGTATTTTGACTGATTTATTAGACAGTAATATCGATTATCCAAAATTATTGTATTAAACTATACTTAGTAACAATGTTTGAAAAATTAATCTATCATTGAAGAAAAATGCTCTTAATATGGATATTGTTTAAAGCAGTATCATTATTAAAAATTATTTTTCCGACAAGGCAAAATACTGTGATATTTATAATTTCAAAAAGGAGCCTTTTTTCTGCAGAAACATCGCTTTGAATAAATATCTTTTTACATAAGTAGAAATGAACCCTTGTCCAGTACCTACAACTCCTTTTCATGCTGTTGTTCTCAGAGAAATTTCCCGATTCGGTACTCGTTCTTGAGTTAAGAAAACTTAGGTCGATACATCGAATTCAGATATGAAAGTCGGTGAATATGATATATCTTTGTACTATTCTTGTACCCTAAATATCTATAGTATACTACAACCAGATATAAATCTGTGGGAAAACTGGTTTCCCTGAGGGCTATTCGACCGCGTTTTGCTTAGTTCATTTGGATTCACCCTAACGCTGTTAGTTAAAACGTGTCTTATCTAGTTAATTCGGTTTTTGACTGATTTTGGATTTTGAAAGTTGATCTTTTTCTGGTGGTTTTTCCGAAATGGTATAAATTGCAGCTGTCACTCGAAATATCAAATATCGGTAAAGCTTTAAAGGCTATTCGAAAATTGATTTTTTTAAAAATTGGTTTTCACGATTATGTATATTTTCGAAAGAAAAATGATTTATATTACGTTCGATAATTTTTTTAACCGAAAAAAATATAATTAAGTTTTACAAAAATTGCACATACATTTCTACTTTAATTTTTTTTAAAAAATTACATTCCAGATTTAACAAGGTATTAAATAGTAATACGAAAATACTTTAATGCTTTATTAACTTCCTTAGAGTAATTTTTTCGATACTCATCTTCAATTTTTGTTGTATTGATTATTTTTCTTGAACACAATTATTTTTATTTTTGACTAATATGTATCTAAGAAAAATTGTTATTTGAACTATAAGACCTTTATTCATCCTGTGATATTCATATAACAAAATAAGTGAGATTAAGATTGATAAGTACCTGAAGAAAATAGAATTATCTCTTTTGTAAGATATCGGAAGTTGCTTTTCCGTTCGGTGATAGTGCAAGAATATTTCGTTATTTATTATTTGTGCATTTTACATAAAAGGATTATGAAAAAATTATTTCGTTTCAAACACATGCGTGTACAATTTCTTGATAATCTACTATCTAAAAATAATTTTCTTATCACTAGAACTTTGGTTACGCTGTAATTTTAACTTCTGATGTGTGAAAGCTAATATTTTCATGTAGTACCAAAATGCTATATTAGCAATTTTTTTTAAAACTATATAAACTCAAAATACTTTTGCAGTCTCTTTTTCTTGTTTACTGCATTTCGGCATGCTGAAACATATGTGCGCGCACCATGATCGTGAAAATATTTTGAGCTTTTATAGAATAAGCAAGGATTTTGCCAGTATAGTGCTTTAGTTCTGAGAGTAAATATTAAGTGCCGTCGTGTGTCAGAAGTTAAAGTTACAGTTACAGTTCGAGTAGTTATGAAATTATTTTTAGATCATAGAATAATTAGAAATTTTTGCAATCACACATAAAATTCAGGTAGAAAATCTCGATCCTCTATCACTTTTTTTTTTGGTATTGCTTTCTCGAAAAGAAGTGCTTTCTTCGTTTTTATTTTATTATGTCAAATATATAAATCAAAAATAATAAAATAATCTGACATTTTAACTGGCAAAGAAGAAATACATTTTGTTAATAGAAATTGCTTTTATACCTATTTAATTATTTTGTTTTAAAATAACATTCTATTTTAAAGTTATTTGTTATGTTGTAAGAATTGTTATGTTAGAGAAAAGATTTATCTTTCAAATAGTAATTTACTTTGAGTAATTATTAAACATATCTTAAAAAAGCTAAACACTGTTTACTTTCCAAAAATCAAAACTGTAAAATTAGGTAAGTATTGAAAATTACATTAAATAAGATAATTAATCATTAAAAAGTTTCTATTAATTTTAATATAAGACTAAATTTGAAATGTGGCGTTTCTGAAAGTCCTTTATGATTATTCATATCTTGAAAATAATCCAAGGAAACTCATTTTATAAACTCTAATAGCCAATTTTTAGTCAGAAAAAACTCTCCCCCTTTATATTTTTCATTCAAATGAAGTCCTTTTTTAGACTCGAGGAGAAAGTTTTTATATAATTAAATATGATTAATTTGTTCTTTCTTCACTGCATTTATATATTAAAACATGCATGATTTAAAGGCTAAATAAATGTTTTTGTTTTTAAAAAAAACCATTCATTTTTACCATGAAATTATTTATTAAAATAATTATTAGCATCATTTATTTCAATTAATAACAGAGTTTCTCTAATTAAAAATAGTACATTTAGTTTTTGCTTAAAAATCCGAGTCTTCATGAAGCGTTTAAGGTCTTTTTATTTCTGTTTTGTAACGAAATATGTTATTATTCATAAAGCGTAGGGTGATAGTTATATAATCAATAACTATAATTATTAAAAATGAACTATAATAATTAGAAAACGAAAGCTTGAGGCTATGTTGAAAATAATAGAGGATGTAATAATAAATGAAAATAATAAGAAAACTTTTGAAAACTTTGTAAAAGTAGCGTTTCTGTTTTTTTCATAAATGCTTAATAATACCAAATCAATTTTAAAAATTTCTTTTAAAAGTAGCTTGTAACATATATTAGCACTATGCAAGAGCAGAAATTAAATTTAGTATTATAGAAATTAAACGGAAATTAAGAAAATATCTATAAAAACCCTTCTCTTGCTTTAATTGTGAGTTTGATAAACAGTCATATGAAGGGGGGGATGTTAATAAGTTTTTCAAGAGAAATTGATTGATTTTATTGATTTATTACACTGATAAATAAAGCATGTAAAAATCTCAGTAATTCTATAAAAACGTTTTTTTTTTGCATACATTATAAAATTAACTTTTGATGAAGTGGCGTTACAGTGACAGATGCATAGAAATATTTCTTGATGCAGCATTTTAAAATAATTTATACTCTTTGCTTTGTCATTTTTTTGTCTTATTTGTCTTATCAAATAAAGAAGAATGCTGGCGTTATTGAAATTTAATATTCTATTATTGGGATTTTATTATCCTCATCATAATAAATTTTTCACGTGCTTTTATTAAATACAATTATCGAACTATTTCGGATAAAAGGCATATAATGTCCAAAGAAAAAAAGAAGAACTAGCCTCTTACTTGAAAAACATTTTATTTCTAATTTTCCAATTATTTCTAATATAATTTTATTTTTAACTTATTTTTTTTCTTGTATTAAAAAGATAATCTTCTTGAGAATATATTTCAAAATTGCATTTTAAATTATGTACATTAAACGAATCATGAAAATTTAATTCAAATTTTCAGATACAGCTTCAGATCCAATATATCCGGAGTGATGTCTTTTTCTTTCATTGTTCAACTATAAAATAATTGGATAAATGGAGCTTCTTCACATTTAAGAGCTTTCACATTATGCAGAATATTTAAAATTATTCGTCTTCGTCTTCGCAAAGTGGTAATGAGCTTTGTAATCATAGTACCTGCATGTCCAGAAATGTTGTTAAGTAAAAAAATGCACCATTTGCGAAAGTCATTTTCAATTTAATTCCTTTCCTACTATCCTAGTTTTCCTTTTTAAAGAGGACTGGTTCTTTTACTGGCCATTAGCAGAATAATTTATTACATTTCCTAGAATAAGGTTTACTTTTTTAAATAACTAACTTAATACTTCTGACGAAAATTGCAGAGAACTACTTGCTATTCCGAAATTATTTTTAACTCTACGATATTACAGAAAGACGCTTAAAATCTTCATAGCTAAAAGAGAGCATTATGCATTGTGACATTTTCAGATATCCTTTTTTTACTCTGTACAGCGAAAGCATTGAAATAAAGTACAAGCTATGCACCGACATTTAACCTGGTAGTATTCAGCATCAAATGGGAGATTCACAGTTTGTGAAAAAAGGTAATAAAATGAGAGAATGACGGAGGCCAATATAGTACAGGAGCTATTTTAAGACCTTAATGTTTAAATATCTTTGTAAAGGAAATTTACCAACATTTTCACGAATGTCTATGCCTTTTGGCGAATGAAATAGCGACACCAACCCTTTATCGCAATCAGAATACCACTATAAAGAACTTAAATGAAAGTAGTATTGATATTTGTTGGCGACACACAGGGGAAGATTCAAATTAAAGCGGAAAATCGTCAGGCAGTCATAGTCACTGAGAAGAGATCAATATTATCTCCCCTCACATTATTTCGTATAGAAATCAAATGAAGTGAAGAAACAAGGTACATGGGTGTCTTATTAGAAAAAATAATAACCTATAAAAAGCCTTTTTGAAGAATGGTGTAAAATATGCAGGTAAAGTGTTAATTTCATTCTCTACTAGGCAAAAAATCCAAACTTTCAATAAGGAACAAAGTTCTTTTTATATAAATATTTCCTTATGTCATTTATTAGCTATGCCTAATCAGCGTAAGTGTAGCTTCTAAGAGTCCCATTTTAAACACTTGAGAAATAAGAATAATGCCATAGTTTATTTCGAACCAAAATATACTTCAAAAAAAGTACTCGAAGCAAAATATACTTCAAAAAAATACTCGAACCAAAATATACTTCAAAAAAATACTCGAACCAAAATATACTTCAAAAAAAATACTCGAACTAAAATATACTTCAAAAAATACTCGAACCAAAATATACTTTAAAACTAGCTACCATTAAAGAGTTTTATCAAATTCTGGCAGAAATTTTCACAGGAAAGTAAATGCGAGTTCCAACGCGTTTATATTGGAAATTCCACCCAACAAGCATCGTAATAACGGAAGCAGAAGACGCTCAGTCACCCTTTTTATAATATGGATTACCAAATATCAATCCCCTCGGTGAATCCAAGAAAATGATGAAAGTTGAGAACGAGCGAAATGACAAATAAATTATGTCATCAAGTTAAATAAATCAATAAGTTTACATCGTAGAAAATTCAGGCAAACATGGACAAGTATCGAGCAGTCAAAGTCACTGAAAAGCAAACAATACTGTCGCCAATCACGTTATTTATAAAAGATGTCAAATAAATGAAAAAATAAAATACCTAAGCGTCTTGTTAGACAGCAATTAACCTATAAAAAATGTTTAAGTAATATGTTGAAAAAAAATCAAGGTAGCAAAATGCCAGCTTCGTGTCTTTTAGGTAAAAAAGTTCACACTCTCAATAGAGGACAAATAGTTTTTTTTTGTATGAATCACTTCTTAAATCACTGATTAGTAATACCTAACCAGCGGAGAGCCAGCTACTAAGAGGTTAATCTGAAACACTTCTGCCTTAAGCAACAAGAAAAATAAGAAAAAGGCTATGATTTATTTCAAACCAAATCATACTTGGAAAACCTAAAACTCACTAACATTAAAGAATTTCAACAAAATCTAGCGGAAAGTTTTACCGGAAAATAAAGCGAGGATAACGCGATCATATTGGAAATTCCCTCCTACGACCATCAAAATAAAAGTCCACGTACCCTCCTAATAAAACGGATTTCCACCCCAGAAATCCACTCAGTGAACTCAAGAGAATGATGAAGTCGAAAAAGAACGAATGATGAAGTCGAAAAAGAGCGAAGGATGGAGTCGAAAAAGAGCGAAATGGCTAATCAATTATCTGTGCAAGTCATATAAATCAACAAGTTGGATTTAAATTCCCTTTCTTATCTTCTATTCTCACCGATGCATTGTTATTATATTTCAACGGATGACGACTTCTTTATTTTATAATAACTTTTATCATATAATGGCTTAAATTTAGAGGCGATTCTTTTCCATGTATTAAACACTGCACTTCACTGTCAAGCGGATAATAAAAGACCGCCGAGACTACATGCTTCCCCAGACATCAACCCTCCCCCCGCATCACGAGTAGTCTTCAATACCACCCCCAATACCTGTAAAACCCTCTTCTTGATCATAAGACTGACTGAGCAAGGAAGCAATACTAGAGATTAACATTGTTATATCTCCGAGAACTATGAGCGGAAGCGATTATTTAAGATCGATTTGTTTCTTGCTTCTGTGTTATTGATTTTTGCTAGAGTTATCTTATTGTTATATTTGCTACCTATGTATTATATTTCCTGGGGAGTAAAGTAACATAAAACGATATCGAACGATCATATTTTTCAAACATATCCAACGAACAGATATTTTGCAACAATATATAAATGCATCTTGGAAAACAAAGATATTACCAATAGAACACATTCAATTATTCGAAATAATATTTTGTAAGTCTTTATTGTTTCAAATCTTTCAGAATAGATCTTGCTATTGATATAAAAAAGAAATAATTGTTCAATTAATGCAACAAACTCGATTGTAGATTTTTATTTATGATTATCAGAAGAATAAGAAAGTTTATTTGTTAAGTTACTGATGCTTTTAAATTCAGGAAAACATTCTTAAATAACATCGATATTTAAAAAGTATCTTTCCAATAAAAACATACAATTTTAAAAATATTTCTGATATCATTTTTATATTCATGATCATGCACAGATAATTTAATATCAGTTCAACCGCGTTCAAATGAATGTAAGAGTTGAACGTTAGAATTAAATAGTTACTCTTTTATTTAGCAATCATAATCATTGGAAATTTGCTATAGTGTAAATAAATTGTCATAACTAAAGTTCTTCAAAATTAAGCTATAAACCAAAAATTATTTTAAAAATTAGAAAAGAAACTAAAGGATCTGTTATCATTTTTTAAAAATAAATTGAAACTTAATAAAAATAAATACCAAAATTAATGAAATACTTTTTAAAGTCTTACAATAATTCATGTCAAAACTTTTTAAACTTTTGCTCGTTTACTTATCTCTACTTTTTAAGTTGTCTTATCATATAAAAGGCACCATAAAGTAAAAATGAAGTCAATAAAAAAGGAGACCATAAAGTAAAGGATAAAGTCAATGAAAAAACGCGCTTGACGTAAAACGGTTCATTGAAAACTCCGGAATTTGACCGGCCGCGGAAGCGACAACTTTAGTTGGATTCCGTTTGACCGCAAATATCCGAGGACGATAGCGGCCTAAAAATGTCTCCGATCCCGGAACAGGAATTCAAATCTTTCGTAGTGGACTCAGCTTGTATAAATTAACGAACTGAATCTTCCCAAATTTAAAAATGCGACGTCAATTCTTTTTACTGCATTTGTATAATATCAAAAAAGATGTTTACATAAAAAATCATATTGACATGCATTTTAAAATAAATGTTTTTGATAACTGAAATTCATTTAACTTTTTCAATTTCGTATTCAAATGTTTAAATTATCGAACTATTTAATAACTCTTACAACTGAATAAGAATAAAATTACTACTCTAAATTTTATTCCACATTAATACCAAAAGTATGAAAAATTATTGAAACGTTTTTATTCTCCATTTGTTTTCAAACGAAAATCGAATAAATACTGACAATATCGTTCAATTCTTAAACACTAAGTTTCAATTTATCAGAGTCAAACTAATTTGATGAAAATCAAATTAATATCCATACTAAGAAAACTAACAAAAACAGTTCTTTTCCCTCATCTTAAAAACCTACTCATATCCTTCCCTCAATTAAAATTAAAGTCAACAGAAAAAATAAAGTCAATAGAAAAGAACATTATTCTCCTTTGAAGTAACGCCTTTGACGTGAAATCTTCACACGAAACTCCGAAAGAAGACAGGCCGTGGAAGCGACATCTTTGGTTGGATACCGTTTGACCGCACGTATTCGAAGATGGTACCGCGATAAATGTACCACCAACCTCGGAAACAAGACTTTAAATCTATCGTACTGAACTAAGCTTGCTGAAATCAACAAGCCCGTATCTTACCCGATTTAAAATTGCGAAGTCATCTGCATTAACCGCTGTAATGTAGTTTCAAAACAGGTGGTCAAATTAATTTCCTGGGATATCTTCCAAAATTATTATCTTTAGTTGTTAAATTTGGAGGATGGCAATTTATTTTTTGCCATTACTTATTCAAAGGTTTATATTATTCAAATTTTTAATTGGCTTTATAATTTATTAAAAAACAAAGTATTTCTATTAATTTTGCACTTTACAAATAGTAAAAGTATGAAGCTTTATTGAAACGACTAAATGCTCCATTTTCTTTAAAATGGAAGTTGAA
>JAOUZG010040121.1:2956110-2975469 GCA_026289955.1 Argiope argentata
TAATAGATACAATTATCAGTGGTTGATGGTAATTTTTGTCTGAGAAAAATCTTTTCTACCCGGTATTCTATAAAATTCTGTTCCTGCTCTTAATCTACAGATTATACATTTTTTTACTTCTTTAAAACAAACTGAGTGCTGCTTTATAAAATGTACGTGATTTTCGTTTAAATTAAGAACGTACAGGATTCGAGTAGCGAAATGGATACTTTTTGTTCTTTAGCTTTTGAGTTTTTTTTTAAATCTGCGAGTGGAATGGTAATAGATACAATTATCGGTGGTTGATGGTAATTTTCGGCTGAGAAAAGTCTTTTCTACCCGCTATTCTATAAAACTCTGCTCTTGCTCTTTATCTACAAATTAGTTTTTTCCCCTTTAAAACAAACTGCTTGCTGCTTTAAAAAAGGCTCGTTTTTTTTATATGGATTAAGAAAGCAAAGGATTCAGGTAATAAAATGAAATACTTTTTGATATATAATCATTAACTTTTGAGTTTTTCTAATTCTGCGAATAAAATGGTAATGGATATAATTATCGGTGATTTATAGTAATTTTCTTCCGAAAAAAGTTTTTTTACGCGTTATTCTGCTCTTTATCTACAGAATAGATATATTTTCTTTAAAACAAACAGCATATTCATTTTAAAAACTGTTTGTGATTTTTGTCTGTATTAAGAACGTAAAATATTTGTGTAATGGAATCACACAATTTTTGATATTTAGACTTTAGAATTTTTATTTCTTAAACTATGCGAATGAATCGGTAATAGATATAATTTATCGCGGGAATATGGTCATTTTTTAGAGAAGACAACTTTTTATTAGCATTTCTAGAAAATTCTTCTAGTGCTCTTTATCTGCAGATTAGATTGCTTTTCTGTAAAGTAAACAACGCATTAATTTTAAAAAATTTGTTTGCGATGTTTGTTTGGATTAAGAAAATTAAGGATTTGGATAATTAATTTAAAATTCAAAAAATTACACTTTGATCGATAGCTTTATGTAATTTTATTTCTTAATCTGCTATAGGAGCCATGATTAAATTTATGAAATATTAATGAATTGCTTGCATTTCTGTCAAACGGGGGAATTTTCAATGAGTTTTTCAAAAATGCGAGACTTTTGCTTATTTTTTATAATATATAAATATTTCCTTTTTAAAATCGATTTATTCTATCAGAAAAATATTTTTTGTTTGAATTAAAAGATGAAAGGATTTAAGTGATTAATGTAATAAATGAGTAACAATTAAAGAAAACGATTGCATTTTTAAAGAAATATAATATTTAGGAAAGGTAATGCATTTTCTTAATTTAATCTTAATTTGGTGGAATAAAGGAGCTTTATGATGAAATTCAAAGAATGACGGAGATTAATTTTTTTTATTTTCTCATTGCAAAGTTCCTCATCTTACGGCTTACAATTATATGATTTGTTGCAATTCAAATCAAAGAAGTAAAGAAAATTCAGGAATTATTAATTTTTTGCCAGCTTTATACTCTTATATACAGTTTAATATATTAATAAACCATTTTAAAAATACTCGAGTGATATTTAATTTGTTAGTTTTATAATTTTACAATTCGTGCCTAAATAGGGGAAATGATACCTGATACGATGTTAAATTCTTTAAAAACTTCTTTTGCTACATATTTCATTCCAAATAAGTTAAAAATTATCAAATTGAGTGATTTAATTAAAATTTCATAAAAAGAAAATACAATAAATAAGGATCTCGGTCCAAGCTATAATATTAAAAAATGGACACTTCTTAGGTAAAAGAGACGTTTTGGATGTGGTATTAATTATAGTATTCTCTTCTGAAACTTTGCAAATATTTAAATTACCAAGACATTTCAGATTTCACTTTTTTCTGATTTAATTTTTTATTAATAAATTAAATTGAAAAAAAAAGCATATTTCATATTAAGTTCGATAACTTGCTTTTTCCTTTTTCTTCTGAATAAAAGAAGTTGCCAAAGAAGAGAGAAGAGACACCTAGTTGTTATAAAAACTACTTACATGTTTTAAGCAATTGATATTCATCCTCCTAATCAGTTTGAAATTTAAATATTTTTGAAATTTAAATAACGCAAATTACTGGAATCGCTTTGGAAGTTTGAATAATAGTAAAACTTAAAGAGTAGTTTCAAAATTTTCCCGGTTTACGTTGCAATTGCAAAATGGCATAAAATTAGCCTATATTTTTGGTAAGCATTTTCAAATAGACGAAAATCTTTTTTTTAATATTTAACGTAAATACGGAAACCATTTGCCAATTAATTTCTACAATTATAAACAACTCCTTACATGGTATTTCCCTAGCAAGCTTTAATAGTATCCAAAAACCAAATTTTTCTTTTCGACACATTTTTTACTAAAGATTAAAACAAAAATTTGATTTGAAACTGTAAATGTAGTCAGAAAATCCCATACCAAATTTCATATACTTAAGTCGCTGCGTTTATGAATTAATGAGTTTAAATGTTTCTGCATATACATATCAATAGGCGATCAACCGTCTTTGGATTCTGTTCAAAATTTGACAAGTATCTACTATATAAATATTAAATATGAGGACCGAATTTTTATTATCTACCTCTCTTAGTTTTGTAATTATTGTGAAATTTATACTCGAACAGCTAGACAGACATACTTCCTTTGAATAGATTTTACTCGAAATTTAATAGAAATCCGCAAATTTGGTGTAAAGAACCTAACCAAATTTCAGCTGTTTAGCTCAAAACCGTTTCTTATTTATGTTTTGTCACAGACAGAGGAGCATTTACTTAAAAATGCATTTTTCGAACGAAATGAATTTCTCAAACGGGGGAATTCGTCAAAATCTCTTATTTTTTATTTTTTAACGATTGATATAATCTGTCTTTTCTTCATAGAAAGTAAAAACGAATAGAACGAGAGAAAGTAAAAACGAATATTTTCAATTAAAATTAAAAATTTTGTAAACAACATACATATATATTTTTTAATTTATGCTAAAAAAATTTAAATATTTGCATTTTTTAGCCTTTTATGTAAAAAAAAAATCTGGATCGCAAACATAATTTTTGTTGGTTCTAGCGTCAATTTTCAAGAGTATAAATTTAAAATATGATCTAGTCTGGCAATTATGATAATTGATTATTTAATTATAACAATATATTTCGCCATTATTAATTTATTCGGTGGCAGATTTGAAAAAAACAACAACAAATTTTAAAGGCTTCATTTCGTGAAGAATCATTTTCTAATCTGAAACTAAATTAACTGTTTTCTATTAGAGCAACTAAATTATTCATTCAAATAAATTATGCATAAGTAATTACCTTGCTTCCTGAAAATTCATTTATTTAGACATTAAATCATGCAGGGTTGAATATATAAGAAAGAAAATATATGTAGAGAAGAAGGAAAAAAATTAATTATACTTAGTTACTAAGAATTTTTTCTCTATAAGTTTAAAAATGGTAATGTTAAAGGCAAATTTATAGCTGAGGATCTCATAACTTAATAAAATGCCTTATTTATTTATAGCGTTTATTAAATGAATTTCCTTAAATTGCATTATGCAAATAAATAATATTTAATCACATTCCGAAATATTGAATTTTGAATTTAATCAGAAAATTAAAAATTAATAGAGAGTATTTTAATGATTAATTACTTTACATAGAGTAATTCTTTCTATAGACAGCAGCAACTTTTGTTACTTTAATTATTTCACTTAGATATTGTTCATTTTTTTAAAAATTCACTGATTAGTCTTTAAAGCAAATTACTATTTTAAGATAAGACTTGCTTCCTCTGATATTCTTATAACCAAAAAAGTAATTTTAAGATAAAATAATTTTTGAGAGGATAAAATTTCTAATGAAGGTAAAAGTGAAATTTGATTACTAAAAATAATTAAATTATTTATTTTCGGGACTAATACAGGAATATATCTTTACCCAAAACGTTCGCTTTGTTTAAAATTACTATGCGTTAACTGTACAAATGAAAAAAATGAAATGTAATAAAGTATTCTTGTATTTAATCGAAGGTTATTTACAGTGCAGATATTTTTCACTAAAGAAAACTCATCTTCCATCAATTTAATAATTTTGTCCCAATTAAAAATTCAATCTTAAAATCTCCTTCTTTCGTTATAAGAATTTTTGATTACTTCTTTAAAACATTAGTTTGGCTTGAAATACTCATCAATTAAATTTCAAAGTATTAGAACAATGTTCAAGTTAAATTATTGAAGTAACAAAAATAGTTGCTGAACACCAAAATAATTATTTTAAATAATATTATTCGTAGATAAAACACTGTCATATTAATCTGTACTGATCGAATAAATCTAAGATTTAACGCTTTTGGAAATGACTAAAAATTATTGTTTGAGGACATAATTTAAGAAATATCATATTATTAACGATATCAATTAAAAGGTTCTTCCCTTTAAACTGACTTTTTAAATAATTTTTTGAAACTCAATAAAAAAGGTTCTATATAATTTAATATAATTACTTTCTTCTCCTTTCTCGTCATTATACATTAAACATATTAATCAGTACTTATAGAATACATCTAAGATTTAACGCTTTTGGAAATGGTTAAAAATTATTAAGTTTGAGGACATAGTTTAAGAAATGTCATATTATTAACGACATCAATTAAAAGGTTCTTCCCTTTAAACTGAATTTTTAAATATTTTTTTAATTCAATAAAAAAGATTCTACATAACTTAATATAATTACTTTATTCTCCTTTCCCGTCATTATACCTTAAACATATTAATCAGTACTGATTGAATAAATCTAAGATTTAACGCTTTTGGAAATGGCTGAAAATTATTGTTTGAGGGCATAATTTAAGAAGCGTCATATTATTAACGATATCAATTAAAAGGTTCTTCACCTTAAACTGACTTTTTAAATAAGGTTTTGAAACTCAATAAATAAGATTCTATATAACTTAATATAATTACTTTCTTCTCCTTTCTCGTTACTATACATTAAAACATACATGAGTTGATATCTAAATAAATGCATTTATTATAAAAAACGAAGACAATTATCCATATATAATTTATTTGAATGAATTGAATTGCTATCATTGAAATTAAACACTTTATTTCCTTTTAAAAAATCTTACTCTCCGAAAAATAAAGCATTCAAATATATTTTTCGAAAAGGAAAAATCTAAAATAATCTAAAACAAAAGTTCGAATTGCTTCACAGGTTTTTTTTATCTAAAATATTGGAAAATGTAAACATTGAAATCTCTCGAGTATAATTCAAAAATGTGTTATTTTTACATTTTTTGTTTAAATAATTAATCATTTTCGAAATTGTATTTTTAAATGTTAAAATGTATTGATAAATGCATTATTTTATTATATTAACTATAAAATATTTTTCTTGTTATTAGAATATAAAGTACATTCTTTGATAAGCTTAACATTTCAAAAAAATTAACTAATTAATTAATTGCCAATTAATTTTACTTGAAATGTTTTTTACAACACAAAGATTCTCGGAAATGCATTGTTAGAAATATAAATAACAGTTAAGAAGTTTTTTATATAGAAATCAAACTAATAACATATTCATAAATGTATAAAAATCCATTACAACTGAATAAAAGTAAATACAGATGCATTTATAAAAATTAAATACACATTCATCATTTCATTACAAATACAAAAGTGATATGTTTTAGTATTCATTATAACAAAACTTTATTAACTCTTTCCTAAATAAAACAACGTTCCATAAATTTCGAATTTGCATTCCCTTTCTTAATATTTTTCTTAAATTCATATTCAATGACGTCATGCTTCAAAAGGCTACTGAAAAAAATAGACTAAATGCATGACATTTTGGAATTGCATCGTTAACCAAAAAATCAATATCTAAACTACCATGTAATATTCAAATTTCCAAAATGATTCTAGCAGTTTGTGGTATTACGAAAGCACATTATTAACCATAAAAATTCCATTTCCAAAAGAACATTTAAATTCATACAATGTTCAGATTTCCAAAATAGATAAGAATAATGCATATCAGTTGTTTATATTTGTAAATTTTATTACATCTATATATTTCTGCTTTAGTTTTTGACAAATTCCTTAAGGCAGGAAATAAAAGAAAGTTATTGAACATAATACAAGGTAATATGAATTAATTTTACTTAAAGATACCTTTTTAAGTTTTAATTACATCACATTGACTATAAAATATTATTAGAAATATAAAAAATGATAAAATTTGTAAAAAAAAAATTACATTAATGTCATGCAGTCTTTAAAAATTGGTAGACCTCATTAAAAATTCAATAAAATATTTAAACAAATCACTCTGGTTATGCTTTTTCTCTAAGTCCATCAGACACTTAAGCAATGATTGCATCTTGAACAATTTGCAAATAGATGATAAGAATAATAAGAAACCTTAATAAATTGCATATTTCGACGACAATTTTGAATAAAAAATCTATAAGCTGAATTTCTCATCTTCAAGATCATTAGAAAGTAGCTTTTGCATATGATGAAAATATTGTAGTTATTTGGAACATTTAAATAAACTGTGTTTTTGCTGCTCTAAATGGGAGTTTATTACCATCTGGAATTTGGAATTTTATTTTAAAAGTAATTAGTATGTATACATTTATAATATCCAACCACTGAAATTAAATTTTAGAGAATTTAAAAAAAAATTAGACAATACATAAAATTTATTTTTTCATATCTTGCTGTGATTGATAATTAGTAATAAGTCTTGATAAATAGCAATTTGAATTTTTTATAAAAATGCTAAAAAATTATATAAAAGACGCTTTTATTGATAAAAAAAAGAAAGTAAAAATCTCATTAATTTTGTAAAAATATTTTTTTTTTGTATAATTTATTATTCCAATTTTGAAGACAAGACAGTTGGAAGTAATGCCATAAAAATTTGGTAAATAAAACTCTTTTTTTTTATTTCACAATATAATTGATTTAAATAAGAAATTATTACGATTCTATTAGTAAAAGCAAAGAAAGTTCATCTTTATGTTAAGTTTATTTAACTTAAGACAATACATAATAATAATACATTTAACTTAATTTGTTTCATGATTTCAATTTAAAATTTAAAGTTGATTTTTTTTTTGTATAACTCCAGTTGTACCAATGTTTTGGTATTTCATTCATGCGTATTTAGGGTTATGATATACAATTTTAACATTTCTTGAAATAAATTATCGCTAATTATTTGCTTATATTAAAATTTACATCATAAAAGCGACACACCTATGAGCAAATTTAAGAATAATTGTTTCGAAATTTCTTGATGTTAACAATAAAAATGAAAAAAAAAATTAATTAATTAAATGATGAAAAGTACAGCATGATTTTAATAATATAATAGCATGCTAATAAAAAGTATGTCTATTAAAAACTTTTTTTTAATTTTTTAATTATTAGTCCAATTTAGAAATTTTTCTTTTTGCTCATTTGAAGAAAATTTTTATCTTTTCTACATTGAATTGAAATAAAATACATATCGACATTTGACTTGCCATTAACATCAATCACGATATCTGTAAAACGCTGTTTCTTACTATGAGAGTGATTCTGCGGGAAAGATATATTACAGATTTACCTTAAATCTGAGTTCTGTTGAAATTGCTTGATAAAGATTTTCAGGTTGTATATCTTAAGTACTCTCTTTGTACGATTCTACTATTATTAGCTATCTATGTTTCATATTTTCTTATTGGGTAAAGTGTTGAAATCGTTTATAGAGTCAATTAAACTTTTCACCGAATGGATTTTCTGTAACACTATATAAAAACACCTTGAAAATTGTAATACTATAATTAGAATATTTACAATGATTAGAGCAAATTTATTACAGGCCCTCACTATTTGAATTCTTTCAAAAAATATTTGTGATTTCCAAATAAATAATTCCCCGAATGATGCAATAAATTCGAGAAAAAAACATCTCTCAGAAACTTTTTTTTCAAAAAAGTAAAAATGTCAATATTCTATAACAAATGTTTCTATGTTCAAAGAGAAGAATTCTTAAATTTACGAGATATTTCAAAAGCGACATTTAAAGCATAATAGGTTCTAACTTCAATTTTCAAATAAATTTTTTTGTTTCTTTCTAATATTTCCTTTGTATTCAGAATCATGTAAAAGATAATTTAATTAATCAAAGTCGGCGTTCAGCCACATTCAAATGAACATGAGTGGCGAAGAATAAACTTAAATAGTTGCTCTATCATTGAAAAATCATATAGATACACAAGAAATTCGAGATGTTGTAAACAAATTTTCACAATTAAATTCCTTAAAATTTGGTTAAAAATCAAAAATTATTTGAAGGAGAAACTCAAAAAGATTTTTTGATGACTCTTAAAAATAAGTTGCAACTTGAAAGAATATCTTTTAATTCATGAAATATTTTTTAAAAAAGTTTTACATTAGAATTTCTAAATGCCTTTTAAACTTCCATTGCTCTCCTGTCTCGATTTGAAAATTCCAAAGTCAACTCCTATTATTACTCTCAGAAAATTTCTAAACAGGTGGTTCTTCCTCTCAGTAGACACGCGCTTGACGAGAAGCGACCCACTCAATACACCGGAAGTTGATGGACCATGAGACGGCCGAGAGAAACAGCAGACAAAATGCAACATCGGTCCCGGAAATAAGAATTTGTCTATCGTACTAGACTAAACACATGTAAATAATGAACGTGTCGTTCTAGATTTAAAATTGCTATGTCAACTCTTTTTTTATTGCTCCCTAAAATCGGAAAAACAGGTGGTTATTAATATCATTATTATCCTCAGAAGGAGCACGTTTGACGGGAAGCGATTCATTCGATACTTCGGAAGTAGATGGGCCGTGGGGTGACCGAAGACAGCAGCGGACAAACTGCACTACTGGTCCCGGGAGCAAAAATTTAAATCTACCGTACTGGACTAGGCTCATTTAAATTAATAAACCTTATCGCTCTAGATTTAAAATTACAAAGTAAACTACATTCATTACACTCAAAAAGCTTTAAAATTGGGGGATATTATTATGCATTTCAGAAAGAACACGTTTGACGAGATCCATCTCACTCGAAACTCCGAAAGTAGATAGACCATGGGGTTGCCGGGGACAGCGGTAGCCAAAATGAACCACCGGACGCGATAACAAGAAGATTAAGCTCATTTAAATTAATAAGCCGTATCGTTATAGATTTAAAATTAATAAGTCAACTCCTTTTATAACCCTCAAAAAGCTTCAAAACAGGTGGTTAATATTATTATTCTTAGAAGGAGCAAGTTTGACGAGAAGTGAATCACTCAAAACTCCGAAAGTAAACCGGCCAAAGGAGCGCCTTTGGTTGGATATCGATTGGCGGCAGGTGTCCGAGGACGACAGGGGGCTCACCCCAACACCGGCTTGGGGAACAAGAATTTAAATCTACCGTATCGGACTAACTTTGCTTAAATGAATGAGTCAAATCTTTCTAGAAGTAAATTGACGAAGTTGACTTTTTTTATTGCACTGGTATAGCTTTAAAATAGATTAGTAATATTATTCATAGAAGTAACGAGAAGCGGATCATACGAAACTGCAAAAGTAGACGGGATATGGTATCGGCTTAGCTGGTTGGATACCGATTGGCTGCAGGTTTCCGAGGACATCGGGCCAACACACTACCAGCCTCGGGAAAAAGATTTTAAATGCATCGTACTGGACTAACTTCACTTAAATCAATGAGTTGTATCCTTCTAGAATCAAAATCACGAACTCTATTTCTTTTACTGCACTGGTATATCTTTAAAACTGGTTATTATTTCTATTTACAGAAGTAACAACTGTGATGAGAAGTGTACAGAAGTAACAACTGTGAGAAGCGGTTCAAATAAAATCAGTATCAAATCAGTATCAGTATGAGATCAACTAATCTGGTTGGATACCGATTGGTTGCAGGTTCCCTTGGACGTTATCAGGCTAAATATACTACTGGCCTCGGGAAAACGACTTTAAACATATTGTACTGGACTAACTCCGCTTAAATAAATTATCTGTATCTTTCTAGAAGCAAAATTACGAACTCTTTTACTGCAATTGCATAGTTTCAAAATTTGTGGTTACTGTTCAACACAGAAGTAACAAGTTTTACGAGAAGCGGCTCATACAAAACTGCGAAAGTAGACGGGATACGAAATCAACTAAGCTGGTTAGATACCGATTGATAGCAGGATTTTGAGGACGTAATCGGGCTACACATGCTACCGGCCTCGGGAAAACGACTTTAAATATATCGTACTGGACTAACTCCTCTTAAATTAATTATCTGCATCTTTCTAGAAACAAAATTATGAACTCTTTTACTTCAATTGCATAGTTTCAAAACTGGTGGTTATTAATCATCACAGAAATAACAATTTTGACGAGAAGCGGCTCATACAAAACTAAGAAAGTAGATGGCTTGTGAGACCGGCTTCGCTGATTCAATTATCTACAGATTATCGAGGACGTGATCAGACTAAACACATTACCAGTTTCGGGAACAAGAATTCAAATCTATCTTGAGGCATTAACGAGTCCGTATCTTACCGGATTTAAAAGTTTGAAGTTGACTCTTTTTACTGCCCTTACGTAGTTTCAAAACAAGTGACTACACCTCAAATTAATTTCCTGGAATATCTTTCAAAATTAATATCTTTACTAATTGAATTAGGGAGAAAGAAATATTTTTCCATTATATATTCAAATGTTTAAATTGTCTAACTGTTTAATACCCCTTATAATTTAATAAAAATAAAATTACTTATATCAGTTTTATACTTTACAGTTAGTAAAATCATGAAACATTATTGTAGTGATTAAATTCTTTGTTTTCTATAAAATGGAAATCTAGAAATTACTGAAAATACCTTTGTGTTCTCAAACGTTGTTTCAGATTATCAGAGTTAAATCGTTCTGATAATAATTTAATTGATTTTCTTATTATAATTGTTGATAAATAAAGGCTCTTCTTTAAACGAAATTTCTTAAAGCGTCATTTTATAGTTAAATATCTGCAAATAATTTTATTTTACTGTTTTTATTGGTATATCCTTGAATCTTTCAGATAAGATGTTAATATTTCTGTGTATTTTAAGCTTTTCAAAACTGCTAAGTTAAACGGTCCTCTGAATGTTATTTTTTTAGTAAGTCTGTAAAAAAATTGGAAATAATATTGTGCTATTTATTAACATTACATATATTTATTACAATCGGCTTATTAATGTACTGCTTGAATTGTTCTAGGGTCAAAATTACTCTTCCCTCTACTTCCTATAAACTAATAAATTTTTCAGACCATCACTGTCCTGTAAAACATCATGGTAATGATTTCTAAATAATTCTTAAGCTATTCAGATTATTATTTCTAAATTCTATTTATTTTGAACTTATCAAAACCATTCCTATGATTAAATATTCTTCTTCTTCTCCGCCTTTTCTAGGAGTTCAAAAGCATTACTCTGACAAATGCGATGCTTTTCTCGAGAGGATATCACAATTCTATTGTAAAATTATCTACGCTATTGTGTTAATATTAACTCTTTACTTGTGTTGCTTCAAGAAAGAGTATTACTATAGTTGAACAAAACAGTTGTTACGTCTAAAAGATTCTTCTATATATATTTTATGAAGGAAATAATAACTAAATATTTAAAAGCAATGCAATGCGTTTCTCTTTAATTACTCCCATTCTTGTTTTTTTTTTTGAATTTATTGTTTTGATGATAATTTAAAATTATCATCAAAATTAATTTTGCTTATACTGATGTTAAAATAAACTTTCTCTCTTCCTTATGTAAAATTAATCTTATAAAACATTGCATTGAACAGTATTTGTATTCTTAAGGTATTGCGATACTATTTTTCACTGATTTCAGTTTTCAGAGCGTTGTTGAACTATTCTAAGAGGTTCTTAATCATTATATATCGTTTAAATGTTTAAAAAATTTCTGATTATAATAAGATAATTGTTATCATTTATCTTTAGTAGAAGAATAAAACAATTGTCACCTGAAATGGCCAAAATTGAAACTTTTTTAAAATTTTCAAACCTATTTTATCGATTTAATGACACTTACCGTTTTTTTTTTCGCAAAATGAGATTAGAATACCTTTCTGAAATACTCTAATAAGACCATAAAATTATATTTCTTTGGAAACTACCTGATATTCTTAAGACTTAGCGATTCTCACATTTCGCCTTCAGAGAAAGAATAGTAAATTTTAAAAGTTTTACTTTACCTTTAAATATAGCGAGTACTATTGGATTCACGAAGAATTTCGTATCATTATACTCATTATAAAAGGGAATACAGAGACTAATTTTATCTAAAGAAATTACAGTGGTGGCATTGAAAAGAGGAGATATGACTTAAATAATATAGAGAATATAGACTTTAACTCATAGTCCTTCAAGGGTTCAACTTCTTTAATTGAGTACGGTTGTCTTAATCTCATGGTATTTATTGAGGGCTTTGTAAATGCGTTCGCATTACCACAATCTATTACATCCGGATGATATCAAAATTTAATTCCCTTTGTTTCTCCTACAAAGTGAAAAACTTAAAATTGGGGTTTTTTCTCTCAATTATGTATATCCCTCACTGTTTATATTCCATTTCAATTTTTTTCGCTGCATTCCGAATCACGTGAGCATTTCTAACGTAATATGCAAAATATACAGTGGTTGGTATTTCTAACCTAAAGAATTTCAAAATAAGGCATTAAATTACTTTTGTCGATTATTCATTTTTACACCTGATAAAATATAGGGAATCTGAAGAATCACAGCAAAACATTTTCTAACAAATCTAAATTATGTATGCTTTATGTTATGTATTGCTCGACTTGGGTACAGCTAGAGAGATAGCCACCAGAATTCTTTGGTATATAAAAATACGCTTACATTATGAATTACATGAAAAAATTAAAGATTTACTAGAAATGGGACTCCTTCTTACTTAAAGTTTAGAAATTTGAACTTCAACTTACCCGAAGATCCTTCAAATTGCTGTCAACTACTTGTCTCTGAGCAACAAGTTGCCAATGAGTTGCTCTGAGTTGGGATGATAAGCAGATTCTACAAAGAAAAATTCATATTTTAAAATATCATAAATTTATTTTTTAAATTAATTTTAAAAAGCATTAATTAAAATATCCATTAAAGGATTAATGGATATTTTAATTAATGCATTTCGTTTTTTAAAGTTTTTGAACAAGGAAAATTTATTTTCACGTACAATTATAACAGCACGGAATTTTTCCGAAGTAATTTTTATATTTTAACGAAATATTTCATTTCTTTGATATATCTAAGATAACCATATTTTCGTTACATATAGATATTTCTGAATTAGGTTTTATATATAGTCATCAAATGCAGTTTTAATATGGGTTATTTTAAAGCTATAACGTTTTACAATGCGAGACTAAATGATTTTGATATTAACAGCATAGCCTTTTAACGAAATATTTCTGCTAGCTGTAATTTTTTAATTCTAGATACTAATAATCAAATTCAATTCAAAACTATAATCAAATTCAAATGACGGGAATGGATAATCTGCTGGATTTTCACAGAGGATCTTTCTATATATATTAACATTTTGGAAGCTGATTTCTAGTGTTTTATTAACATTCACCCAATTGATCGTTCAACAAATCCCGACAACTTCTGATCATGGCATTAGAATTTTTTTTCGCTTCACCTTTTAAATCACTTTATCAATAGCACGATCTCTTTTTTTCCCAAGAGCCTTACGCGTTAGTTTTATTTTTAGTTCTGGATGTTTCTAGCTATCAAATCTTTTCCCGAACGCAACGTTCAGATTATTCTACGATGGATTTTTTTCTTTTTCGATCATCACATTTAATTAGCAGAAAATTCTGTCTCTTACATTTTTAAATAATATTTTAAATGCTATCGTTGGTTCTCCTCTCCCTTCCCACTTTTTTCATAGCTTGTGCGAATTCTTTCATTTCTCCATTCTTATCCAGACTATGTCGTAATTCATTGATCAATTTTACGGTATTTCCCTTTCGAGTTGGGATCTCAAAATAAGCGTTTCCGACTTGGGGATTACAAAAATATTTTCAGGTCATAATTAATTCCCAAGTCTATTTTGAGTATCTAATATATTTCCTTATTTTTCTGATTAACACTTTTACTCTTTTGTTTAATCTATAGTATATCTACATATTAAGAGCTCAGATCAATGACTTTCATGAGCAATGCTCATTGCCTTCTTTAAATTTATACCTTTTTAACGGGAATGATTTCTCTGGGTGTAAAACGCATTAAAATGCTGTCCTCGTGGAGGTATTTTAAATTCCGTAAAGATACTTTTACACGATGGTGATTAGCATTCGCTTTGATTTATGGGTCTTTGTCCTTTCGTTTGGTATATTCTAGGAATGAAAAGGTATTGGATATGAAAAGATTCTTTGGTTTATGATCATTGCAGCGAAAACGAGAAAATTCTTTGATATATAGATTTTGATTTTTTTTCTTAAACTATGCCCGAGAAATGGTAATAGATACAATATATCGGTGGCTGATTATCAGTTTGTCGAGATTTTTATGAGCTATTTTAGAACTATTTGCTCCTGTTCTGTATCAACAAATTCGAGTTTGTTTGTTTTTTTCTTTAAGGAAATTCACGTGCTCGTTTAAGAAAGTTTGCGAATTTTGTTAATATAAAGAATTCTTTACCTGTAAAAAATGTAAAGGATTTGAGCAATGAAATTAAACGGTTTTTGAAATTTAGACTTTAGCTTTTGTATTTTTTAAGAAACGGGCATGAAACAGTAACATATGTAATATATAAAGGATTAATGGTCAGTTCTTTCGGGAAAAAGATTTTATGCTCTATTCTAGAAAAATCTGCTCTTGATTTTTAATTACAAATTTGTTTTTTTTCCCATCTCTTTAAAGCAAAGTTCGTTCTAATTTCAGAAATGTTTGTGATTTTGGTTTAGATTAAGGAAGTAAAGGATATGAATAATGAAATTAAACATTTTTTTTATCTTTTGGGCTTTGGCTTTTGCATTTCTCAAGCTCTGCTAGCGAAACAGAAACAGATACAGTATATTGGGGTTGATGTACCGTTTTGCGGAAGAAAATACTTTTTCATATGATACTTTAGAAAACTCTGCTTCTGCTCTTTATATACATATTAGATTATTTTTCTTTAAAGAAAACTATGTTAATTTAAGAAACGTTTGTGATTTTGGGTTGGATTAAGAAATTAAACGATATGAATAATGAATTAAAACATTTTCTTTATAGTAAACGATATGAATAAGGAATTGAAGCATTTTTGTAGTAAACGATTAGAATAATAAATTAAAACATTTTTTTTAATCTTTTGACTTCTGATTTTGTATTTCTTCGACTTTTCGAGTGAAGCGGTATTAGATATAATATATTGGGGACTGATAAGCAGTTTTGTCCAATAATCGACACTTTTTAGATGCAACTATAGAAAATTCTACTCCTTCGCTTAGATTAGGTTTCTTTCTTTAAAGCAAATGGTTTGAACAAATAAAAAATGTTTGTGATTTTTGTTTGGATTAAGAATGTAAAGGCATTGAGCAGTGAAATTAGAAAGTTTTAGACATTTAGATTTTAGTTTTTATATATCTTAATCTCTGCGAGTGAAACTGTTATAGATACAATAAATCGATGATTGATGGTCGGTTTTGTCGAGAAAAATTTTTTATGAGCTGATCGAGAAAATCTCATCCTAATCCTTAATTACTGTTTGAGGTTTATATTTAGCTATCTTTTTGGTGTTTGGGTCTTTGACTTTTTATTTGGTACCCACTACAATGAAAATGGCGATTCCTCTTTGAGAGATTTTTGGTTTGTGCTCAGTTTAGGCAAACAATAAACATTTTACTAGCTATTTTAAAAATCATTTTTAGTTCTTTTCCTTTGCGCATAAAAAAGAAATTTCTTTTTTCTTTAGAAACATTCGCGTCTCTCTTATTCGTTTGAATTATAAAAGTAAAGGATTTGAATAATGAAACAATTTCATCAATTTTGAAAACAATTTTATCTTTAAACTTTAGGGGGGGGGGTTATAAATCTTCGCTAGTAAAACTACAATAAATATGCAAGCTATCTTTGTCTACTATTGAGTTCTGTCGAATAGAGATTTTTTTTTATGATCTATGTCTGAAAAAATTTCTTCTGTTCATTATCTACGTATTCGATTTTTTTTTCTTTAAAGAAAATTGCGTGCTCATTCAAGAAATATTTGTAATTATTTTTTGAATTAAAAAAGTAAAGGATATGAGTGATGAATATGAAATCATAAAATTACTCTTTTATTTATAGATTTTTGCACTTTCATTTTTTAGATTTAGCAAATTAAACCGTATTTGATTTACGAGAGATCTGTGAATCATAATTTTTTTTCGAACAGGAGAACTTTTTTCTTCTGTTCTTTATTTTCATATTTGATTTTTTTTCCTTAAAGAAAATCGCATGCTCATTTAAAAATTATTTGTAATTCTTTTTTGACTTAAAAAAGCAAAGGATTACAGTGATGAATATGAAATCATAAAATTACTCTTTTATTTATAGATTTTTGCACTTTCATTTTTTAGATTTAACGAATTAAGCCGTATTTGATTTACGAGAGATCTGTGAATCATAATCACTGTTGTCGAACAGGAGACTTTTTGGAACCATTCCAGCATAATCTGCATCTGTTCTTTATCTAAATATTCGATTTTTTTTCTTTAAATAAATTGCTTGCTCTTTTAAAAAAATGTTTGTAACTTTTGCTCGGGTTAAAAAAAGTAAATGATTTGGTTGATTAATTTGCAGTCATAAATTTACTCATAGGTTCATAAATTTTTGCACCTTTATTTTTTAAACTTGGCGAATACAGTCGTAATTGATTTACAGGAGATCTGTGAATCATGTTCGCTTTTGTCGAACAGAGAAACTTTTATGAGTTTTCCTCAGATGTGAAATAGTTACGTTGCTTTTCTATACATATAAGTGAGTAATTTATTTTTCTTTTGAGTAAATTATATGCAGAATTTTAGTAATTATTTTTCTTAAAATTTAATTTTAAAAAAAAGGATAAGTTATTCATGTAATAGATAAATTACAATTTTAAAAAATCGTCTGTTTTTGAAGAAGTAGATAAAAGAAAAATAAAGTATTTTCTTGATTTAATTCTAGAGAAAAATAAAAATTGAAAAATATCTTCAGTAAGAAAATCTAAGACATACTGGAATTTAAACATTTGTTTTAACAAAATTTCTCTATTTTTAACATTAAAATGTACGATTCTCAGTGATAAAAATTTATGTAGTAGAGAGAAATTCAAAAATTATTCGTATCTTTCTTCCTTTGTAAATATGAATATACGTATAACTTAAAAGGCAACACAGAAACAAGTTTTCTTAATTGATTTCGATAAAATAGTTTTGATGTAAAAGCAAAGTGTTCCATCTATTAAGTTCAATAACCCTCTTCTTTCTTTCTTTTGAGTGAAAGATGTTGCCAAAGAAAAAATAAGCGATATCTAGGTATAATAAAAATTACATATTTATTTTAAGCAAACAGTATTTATCTTTCTAATTATTTTAAAATTTGAATAGTCTCTGAATTTAAGTGCAACTTGGAAATATAATTTTTCTGTTTAATAATGCGAGTTTACAATAGTACAAATTGCTGGAATCAGTCTGAAAATTAAAATATTGGTAAAAATTAGAAGATATTTTATAAATTGATTTTTCCGTTAAATGGATCGTTTATGAATATCATAAAATTAGCAATTTTTAATTTGTTTTATATCCAAGAATTTTGAAACAGATGATTTTAGTGAGTATGTAGTTTAGAAAAAAAGGAATACAGATTTAGAATCATATGAAAAGCTGGTCCATTTAGCAAAGAGTAAATAAGATTTTATATCGGTTGAACATTAAAAGATGTTCACTTTACCATTTTTATTAAAATGATTAAAATATATATTCTTTTAATAAGAATTTGTATTTAGCATATGTTGAATTTTTAATGTTGCCCTGACTTTTTAAAGAAATTTTATGCATTTTTGAAGATTTCTTAATTTTAAATTTCGGCATAGAAAATTTTCTATATTCTACTCGTATTTAAAACAATGCATTAGACATTTTATAATAGAGCAATTTTGCATTATTTAAAAAAATGTTTAATGTAAAATTAATTAATATTGATATTTATTTTCTGATTTTTTAAGTTTAGCAACTGAAATTTACTCTATATTTTAAAAGCAAAAAAAAAAAAAAAACTCAACAAATTGTTACAATTATCATAGCAAATTGATCGTAACATCTGAAAGAAAAAAAATTAAAAATGAACATTTTCCATTTAAGCCAAATATATATATAAATTATATTTTGGTTTCAACTCAAAAAATTTAAGCTCTTATATTCGTCAACTTTTTCGAAAAAAAAAATTCTGGAATAAATTCGAATTTTTCTTAAGATTGACGACGATTTTATAGAACTAATATACTGTAGCCATAAATTATAATTACTGATTATGTAAATATCACCATAAATTTATTGTTTAAATAGATTAAAGGCCTTAAAAGTTTCACTCCATTCAGATTTTTAATCAGAAATAAAAATAATTATTTTCTGTGACAGCAATTAAATTACTTATTCAAATAAATAATGCAGAGTTATTTAGACATCCCATCATGTATAGTTTAATATATAATGAAAGATGATGCTCCTTGGGAAACAGGAGAATATTTATCACATTTGGATATATAGAATATTTTTCATCGAGTTTAAAAATAAATCATTTATATGTAAAATTTTAAGAAGAGCTTAAACTTTTTGATAATTGATAATTATTTATGTTATGAATTTCTCTAAACCGTTGTCTCAGACTAAATAATTTGTAATCTTTTACAAAAACATTAGTTTTCAGATTTATTCAGATTTTAAAGATTAATAGTAGAGTGCTTTAAGGATAAATCATTTTCTTTAGATTTAATTTGCCTATACTCGACAATAATTTTTGTTGCTATGACTATTTCACTTGAATGCCGCTCAATATATTTAAAAAACTTGATGAATGTGAATTTATTGCAAATTATTATTTAAAATATAAAACTTTTCTCTTATGATGTTCTTACAACAAAATAACTCGTTTTACGATTGAATGATTGTTTTGCGGAAACATGCAAACAAAAGAAAAGTCAATTTTCATTACTGAAAGATATCTGCAACATACAGTTTTCAAAGGAAAGTGTGTGTGTGTGTGTGTGTGTGTGTGTGTGTGTGTGTGTGTGTGTG
>JAOUZG010040121.1:2979806-2993837 GCA_026289955.1 Argiope argentata
TATATATATATATATATATATATATATATATATATATATAATGCGCTTTTAAATGGGAGCGCTGATAAATAATCATGAATTATAACGATAAATAATATTGTTGTTGTTACTAATGATATTTACCATGGACAAGTACCCCCCTGATACAGCACGAGATTTAAGCCGAAATTAGCGTCTCTTGTTTTTGAAGTAGCGCCAACTAGGGCCAAGAGTATGACTTAACCACACACACACCACATTTGCTTGCACAGGGAGGCAAATCACACATCTCCCAGATAGTACACAGAAGAACAACCATGTCCAAACCGGGACTCGAACCAGGGACTCACAGAACAAGTGGAAGACGCGCTACCTCTGTGCCAGAAAGTCGGCACAATAAATAATAATTAACCTAAATGTAAAAATTCCCAATGAACTGATAAATACAGTCTGTAAAAACTACATTGATTTGATAAAAATATCTCTGTTTAACTACACACAATACAGTTCATATTTTAATTTTATATTCAGTTTATAAATGCGCTCTTGAAATGCTCTTGAGATTATTTAAATCAGTTTCAGGATATCTGCAATATAATACCTTTGGTTTGTTTCAAAAAAGGATGTTAACGGAACTAAACGAAACGAAACCGTTATGATTAAATACCTCCTATTTCTTCAGAGGCAAGAAAGTGTACCATTTTTCACTTAAAACAAGAATGTGTACCATTTAACAGAACATTTGACTTTTCAATACAGATTGTACTGATGTTCTTTTGTGTATGATCTTAAGTTTTTTCGTCCTCGACCAGATGAGTGAAACTGAATATGGTATTTCCCAGCAGATTGAAGTTTGTGAGGATAGAACTTTTTACGAAATTCTATAGTTTTAAAGCTTGTAGCTGCACAACAAATTTTTTTTTGAAATTTTTTTCTAAATTAATATTGTTTTTTCTTTTGAATTTCGTTTATTAATATACCAGCGAAATATCCTGATGAAAATTTAAAAATTCTATTGTTTATAAAACTAACAAAAATACTAACTATAATATTTCAAGAATTTATTCTTATGGTAAAAACTATCTTTCCCTTTTTCTCCTCTACCAAGAAAATAATAAAACTGAGCTAAACGACTCCATATTTTTTTTTAGAGTATCCAGTTTATCAATACATTTCTGAAATATCCTGGTAGTTAATTAAAAATCCTTAGTCCTTCAAAAGAATTAAAAGTATTAAAGTATTTTTTCTTCATCTGAAGTTTCCAAAAATATGAAATACGTCTTTTTAATGTTTAAATTACTAGATTTAATTTTTTTAAATTACGAAATTTATTTTTGGATAAAATAGTATTTACCCTTTCTGTAAATAGTAGTTTGCTGAGCTTTTAAAGCATCAGTGCCCATTTAAAGATTAAAATATTGTTTTCGCTTGATGTCAGTAAACATATCATCACCAAAATGTCCTAATAAAAAACGCCCCTCTCTTCTACGAAAAATAATAAACATCTTTTTTAACTTTTTACTTTGCCGTTAAACATTATAAAAACTGTTCTCAAAATTTCGCAAGACTTTTTAGGAAATTAATTCAAAATGTAAATACAATGAAATAACAAAACACAAACCTTTTATAGAAGTTTCCGAGAAAATACATTATCTTTAAGCCTGGCAGAGAAGAAAAAGGATTCACTTCATATAGAGAATCTACACTTCTACACATAGAGAGATAACTCCTAGAATTCTTATATGGACTTTAGTATATCAATAAATACTTCGAAATATGGATTACTTTACCTCCTAGAAGAGTAAAATAGTAATCTCGGAGATTTCTGGAAAGAAGGAGAATTTTCAATCTCTTCTATTTGTGAGGACGATTCATTTCTAGGAAGAAGAAAATTTTGAACCTCTTTTATTTATCTGGATGATTCATTTTGGGTTTAAAAGAAAAAAATCAAAAATAGGTGAAAACTATTTGTTTAGAAATAGATTAGAGCGATGTTGGAAATCATCAAAAGATTAAATTTCAGATCCAAATTGCGGGTTTTTAGATCTTTTCGGCAGCTGTGTTAGGGACAGAAAAGTGAAGAAAAATAGGATAAAAAATGTTTTTATTATCTGTTACGACATAAAGATATTCTATTTAATCTCATGTTAGGAAATAAAGCATTATTTTATAAACTGCTTGAAAATTACAAAATAAAATTATTAGTTTATTTGAACTTTAGCTTTCTTATGCCCATCATTAGCCTTGAATGAAATAATGAATTTCATTCACAATTATTCGAAAAATAATCCGTTGGCAATATATTTAAACTTAAAAATGCCTCATAAATTGCGAGGGCAAATCTTTTTATTTATGTTATTGATAATTTCTCTTGCGTCATAAACATATTCTATTTAATCTCATGTTAGAAAAAAGAAATTGCTTTATAAACTGCTTGTAAATTAGAAAATTAAATGTTTAGTTTATGAGAAAAATTAGCTTTTTCAAACGTATCATCAGCCTTGAAAGACGATTTCATTTGCAATTGATCGATAAATAATCCATTGACAATTTTAGTTAAACATAAAAATGTCACATTAATTGCTAGAGTAAATCTCCTTATTTATGTAAATAATTGTGATAATAAAGATGCGAAGCAAAGTATTCTAATTCAAAACTACGATTTGAACATATTATAATATAAAATTAGATAAAGGAGACAGTAAATAATCTTCAGTTTCAGCATTTAGTAAACAATTCATACAGAAGAATAAAATGGATTTTTTAAAGTAAATTCATTACCACTATATACAAACTCCAAAACAGGTTTTTTAAGGTATTGAAAAAATAAAAAAACTAATAGCTTAATTCTAAAATATAGCAACTTGATGTTTTAATTTTTTTTCTTCTTTTTGTGAAATATTTGAAGTATAAAAATGTATATCCTATAAAAATTGCAAAGTGGTCTTTGATTCTGGCAGTTTCTTCTAACTTTTAAAAGGAAGTTAATAAATTTATATATAAATATATATATAAATATTGTACAAATATATTCACTTAATATTAAAACTTTTGTGAAATACGATATAAAAACCTGTTCTATAACAGAACATTCAGTCCGAAAATTATCGAATTTTTATTGAATTAATTGACACAAAGATCTTTAAAATTTCACAGATACTGAAATAATCATGTAAATTTACTTTTTTTTTATTTCTTATTACTGTAAATATAAGAAAAATTATCTGACGAAAATCAAAATTTCTTATTTTATAAATATTCGTTGATTTAATATTTTTAATAAAATGAATGACTTATTAAAATCTATAATTTATTTTTTATCTAAATACATCTTACATTTTATTTATATATTATAATGGTGAAGCCATAGACTGACTCTCCGACTCCCCCGCAGGCACACGGATAAATCTGAATGACTGGACCGCCTCAACACAAACACTGGCTGGAACTGCGATCGAGTCCTAAAAGCCATCATCGGCTACGGTACAACCCTTCCCTAAGGAATTACGTCCCGCCATTGATGAGAGGATACAGATCTCCACCTTTTCGTGTACCCACAAGAGTGGCGAAAACCAACCACCACGTCGGAAGTTTTCTCTTATGGGAAAATGTAATGGTAAAGTATTCTCTTTTATTAATATATTTAAAAATGATTTAATTTAAAAACACAACTCTACCTTGCATATATCGACTTTATAATCAGAACGCAATTAAAATGTAATCAGGGGTTGTTGTTTTTATATCAAGTACCTGTAGCTCCATTTTGTCAGCATTAATTCTGTAATGTGATTTGAATGAAAATATTTCCAGTTATTCGGAAATTTAATTTCATACAGATCCACAAAAAGAAATTTGACATAGTTTCGTTTTTGTTTACAGCTGCTCTCTTGCTGATTTCTACTAAAATATTCCTCTTCGTTCGAATTTTAGCTATAATAACATAATTTTAACATAATTCTGCTAGCATTATTTTTCATATACTGGCTCTCCAATCTGATCTCAGTTAAAATATTTACCCTTTTATAACACTAATAATTATACTTCTAACGTCGCCTGGATATCCAGCAATTGGATGAATCACGTTGTTACGTCACATCAAAAATTAATACTTATTATTTGTGCCAATTAATTACATTATTATTTTATTTTCTGTTTCATTAATTTAAAAAAAAATGCATATTTATGTCAGATGACCTCTCAATCCCATGATAAAAAGTTCATGTTAAAAATATTCACAACTTGTCATATTTTCCACATTTTGTCCTCGAAACCATAAATCCTGCAACTTTTGACATGATTCTGCCAAATTTCGTCTTTTGAAGCTTTATCTTTTCAATTCCTTAGAATTTTTTTTATGATAATGAATTAAAAAAATCATCTTCAGCATCAGTTTGATTCTTTTTTGAAGAAAAGAGGTCAATATTGATTTCAATCAAATAAGTCATTTACTTCCATTGCTGCTAATTTTTTTAAATATATATATATTTTTAAATTAATGTGAATCTCATATTTGTGTTTGGTTCATTAGAAAAGAAGGTGATCTAACATATTAATTATTTCTTTACTGTTTTAAAATTTTAGAAATTTTTGATGAATTTAAAACTTCTAGAATTTACGCCTTAGGTATTTTGCTATATAATTTTAACTACTATCTTATACAATTTTTCGTAACTAGTTTAATTTACCTTATCATTTATTACTATTTACCAAACCCCTGCCAGATGTCCGCTCCGGTCGTATTTATTCCTAAAATAATATATTTCTTTAAAAAATTTATAAATATATTTGTAATTTTAATTGCAAGTTCATGCACATGAGCAGATGACTGTTTGATTCTTAGCATTGGGATTTTAGACCAGGGTTTCATTTTATTAAAAACTTAAATTGTATGGTCGTATTAAGAATCAAAGACTACTTCACCTCTCAAATGATATGTGGTGTGGTGAATACAGTGACTCGGCGAAGTATAAATTTTTGCTGGTGTTCAGATCGTGTTTAAAAACCGCTTAATTATTCTATATTTTTTTTTTCATTTTTCCATTTCAAATTTTATTCTTATTTCCAATTCTATATTCACTCTGAATTACTCAAATAAATGTATTAAAAAATATAATATTTCGTAAAAAAATGTATAGATTTATTTGTAATTTTAAGTGTCAATCCCATGCATACGCGCTGAAGATCGTATATTTCTTAGCATTGTGGTCCAGGTTATTATAAAGAAGACTAAGGTTCTGGTCATTATAAAGAAGACGAGGATTTTATTATAAAGAAGACTAAAATTTAATGAGCTTATTAAGAATGAAAGATCCCTCACCCTCTCAGAAGGTATGTGGCGTGGTGGATAGAGCGACTAGGCGATTTGTGGTTTTTTTTCCGGTCTTAAGTTCGAGTCTCAAACTGATTAATTGTTCTATATATTTTTATTTCGAATATTATTTTAAATGGCAATTCGATATTTACTCTGAATTTTTTCAAAAAGTATAATTAATATTAAAATTAGAATATTACTTCTACAGAATTAATTTGCAGACACATGCAAATATTTCCTATTAGAGAAGTTTTAAAGGCTGTAAGATATTATTTATTTTGCTTATTGAATGAATCACACGCTGTAAAAAATTTATTTTTAGTAATATATTTTTATAAGCTAATATTTTAAATAAATAAAATTTCTCTCCTCATCGATCAAATTTATTCGAGCTATAAAGCTTTGAATTTTATTATTTTAAACCAATCAGCTGTCATATCAAAACTATGATGCCTTTAGATAGCCACTAAAATAGTCTAAAATTGTGATATTCAAAAGCTTTACTATTCGATCAACTTTGATCGCAAAAGATAACTGGATTTTCTTTTCGTTTAAAATATTGCGTGTTAATTATATTTTATTAAATATAAAAAATAGGAATGGAAGATTGAATAATAATTCAGATGAATAATGATTTTTTTCAACATCATATTTATTGATTCAAACATCATAATCTATAATTATTTCCTTTTTTAAAATAATTTTTCATATAGTTGATAAATGTCGATATTAGCTATTGAGTCATGATTAGAAAGGATATTCTTTATATTAAAATAAATAAAGACTTTCTTATAACTTTTATATGAAATACTTACATCTAGGAAGAATGCTTTTAAATTTTAGGTGATAATTCAATTTAATGATAAAAGTAAAGTAATAACCGTAACAAAATTTATATGAATTATTTCTATCTGCTTAAAATCCATTGAAAAATATATTTATAACAAATGCAAAATATAAGAGGAAAGTAATAGCAGAATATTTTTTTGGGTTAAACTTCAATTGCCTATAATTAATATTGATAGCATCTAGCAACCAATAAAATATATTTACTCTGTAATAATCAGAAAATGCATTTACTCTACTTTATTTCTTCTTCTGCTCCTGATTTCTCCTGATTAAATCTAATATTTCGCACTTCTTCCGTTTTATCTCAAAAGAGAAATAATTTGCTTCCTGATTTGCTCAGTAATAAGACGTGTAAATGAAAATAAATAAAAATTTAAATAAAAGGTGGGATTCAACTAGTTTCGTATTTGCCATCATCCTCAAAGAAACAGGAAACAACAAAGAAGAAAAAAATTGGAACATTTTTATGTAATAAATTTTATCTATTTAAATAGCGTTATATTTAATTTGAAACAAAGAAAACTGAATCTTTGTAATAAAAAAATATACATTTGCGTATTTTAAATATTAAAGTGTGTACACTGAATTTAAAGATTGTGATTCTTTCATTTTATTCATTTCACTTCTCTTTCGTTCCTTGATTTTATTCTCTGGTTCTTTTTTTATTCATTTCTTTTTCTTTTCACTTTACTGAATTCATAAAGAATTCATCCCGATTATTCCGAGAAATAAACCTTGTCATTTGATTGTTAAATTAGACTTTTGAATAACTAGAGTTTAGGAATTTGAAATAATGTTTCATATACACTTTTTTTCTTAATTTAATTTTTCAATGGATTCATTTAGCTACTTACGGAATATATGGCATGCTACAATTAATAAATGCTTTAGAAATTATAACATTCTTTCATTTCTTACTTATATGAGAGATTTTATCGTAAAATTGTAATTTTTATAATATTTATTGTTAATACAGTATAAGTTTCAAATATTACTTCCCCCAGTACATATTTACTACGTTGCAAAAGTTATAAAAAGTCTATTTTGAATTAAGAAATATATGCAAATTCGAATAACTTGATATTTATTTATAATTTAAAACTTGTAATAAAAATTCTAGATTGTTATATAAGATTGAATTGAAATCATAACGTGTTGCTGTTGTTACTAATGACACATATAATAGGCAAGCGCGTTAATGGTTATCAGCTATTTTTAAGCCGAATAAGTGTCTCTTGTTTTTGAAGTAGCGCCAACTAGGGCCACGAGTAGGACTTAGCTACATACTCATCACATTCGCTTGCACAGCCCCTCTTTACAGGGGACGCATTCACACACCTCACAGATAGCACACAGAAGAACAACCATGCCCGAACTGGAATTGGAACCCAGACACCCAAATCAAGAGGAAGAAGCGCTACCTCTGTATCAATACGCCGTTGAAATCATAATGTAAAATTAGTTTCTAAATTAAACGCATATCCATTAGTAAAAAATTTAGATCTTTCTCAGTTGTAAAAAATTTAAAGAATCAAACTTTTTGAAATTTTTATTTAGAAGGCAATTTTAAATTTAATTACAAGAACCAATAATCTTTACATCTGTACAATTTAATGAAGAATGCATGCATTAAGGAATTATCAAAAAATAACGCATATTTACTATTTTAAAGTATATAATTTCATATGAAAATCAACTATTTTTATTTCAATAAAGCAACAATTGGTAGTAATTTTTTTCCCAACTTCGAAAGTACTGATAACTTATAAATTTATGATACTTGCATGTTTATTTGGAAACCAATAAGAGAAATATTGCAACCTTTAAGATGTACAACTCTTATTAAACTTTGAGTCTTTAAAGGAGGAAGTGAAAATAACTGAGAGTCTATTGAAGAAAATATATCAAGACGATCCTGTTATAATGAAGATTTAGCTTTTCCATTCAGATACGTGGATAGTCTTTATTGAAAATCATCCTCTACTCAAGTGAAATCGGGCTCAAGTTTTCAAAAGAAAAGAAAAGGCGCATAGTCACAAATATATGACTTCTTCAAAAGGAAAAGATTTAAAGGATTAAAAGACTGAGTCATACCGGAAGAAACCCATTCTTGGAGGATCCTATTTCCACAATAGGGAATCTAAACAATCCGTCGCAGTGCGTCTATACAACGGGACCCAGAAATCTTTGACCGTAAGTGAGAAGAATAAATAAATATTAAAGGAAATAATAATATATTTTGATATTTGTCTGGATCTAATGCTAGAAATGTTTTCTTGCATTGGTTCTTAGATTTCAAATCTTGGAGGAAATAAAATTTTCGCTATAAAGGAATTTTATAACATTTGAATTTTTTTGACTAGTTAAACACCGAATTAAATAAAAGTCCCATTGTGAAATTAACAGGAGAGCTATTTCGAACTAAAAAATTAATTCAGATTTTTTTTATATTTCTAAATAATGGTTCACTCATGGCTTCAAATTTTTTTATTAATATTAATAACCCGATATAATATCACAAAATATTATCTAGATTGAGTAGATATAAGCCATTGTAATTTGAACCATGATTATATAACGCGGATGGTATCTGGCCAGCCCCTTCAACTTTTCGAGCTTTAACGCTTTCACTACTCACCCGGCTCAAAAGATAGAACGAATTTTTATCCTGGATATTCGCTTTATGTTTCAAAAAAAAAAATTGCAAGGTGTAAAGCGAGAATATTCCGGTAGATAACTCGTATTACATCCTGCTCTTATGGTTTGAAACAAAAATTGGCCATCCAAGATATAATTTTCACGGCCTGTTGGGCCGGATTAATAGTCAAAGGGTTAAGATAGGGAGGATATTTGTTTCCCAATGGCGTGGCATGTACCACGCTCGCTTAAATAGAGGTTCTTCAATGGAATATGGTTCTGAGTCAGGAACCTCTTGATGCCCAACCTTTTGCCCTACTACAAAGCCCTCACGATGTCAGAGGAAGAAGCTATAATATAATTTGGCAACTATATTTTTAAATTTTCAATCTGTTCAAATGAAATGGTATTTGACCTCGATATATTTGCAATTTAACACTCCGAGAAATAGGTTGATCTTCGATGGAAATGAATCAAAAACTAGTGATCTTTCAGCATTGAAGTTAAGAGATTGCCACTGAGTCAGTCAGATGCTAAGTCAATTATAATGTGCCTAAAAGTAGATACAAGCAAGGCATTAATTTAGGGTTGTTTAATTTACTTATACTAATGTTTATTAGCAATAATAAAGCTATTTTGTAATGTACTAAGTAACTTTGCACTTCGATCAGATGACACCTGAGTTGACAAGCCATATTCATACTTTTAACCATACAAAAGGAAGAATTTAATTTAATTGTATTCACGTAATATTTTGAAAGTATATAAGGAATATCTAAGAATGATCCACCATTTTGGGGAGCAGGATTTCCTCCAAAACCTTACTAATTGAGAGATTTTAGACCTATTCTTTTAGTTTCATTATAATATCGTCATTTTTTTCAACAACATGGGGATTATTTCGGGATTAGTAAATTTTATCACTAGTCAGATGACGAAAACATCTCCTGAATTGGCATTCTCTTTTCAAACGTCTAATCCAGGTTAGAGGAAGAATGTTTGATTCATCTAATCTATTTAACTTGCATTTAATTAATGTAATTGAATTTTGATCCAGAAACACTCCTGCTGGGATAATTTCTGAATGTCGCTGCTATTCTCATTACGAGTATAAACGGCTGGTATTAAATTAATAAAGAGTATAAACATCTGTATCTCATAAATATTTTATCTAACACTTTTTAGTTATAATATTTCATACAGTTTAATGTAAATTTCTTAAAATCGAAAACTATGTTTGAAATATTGTTTGGCTGATGACTTGAATTTCCTTGGCAATTTTTCTTACACTTAAATTTTACGGCATTTAGAATTGAGGCAAATTAACTATTTCTTCAGTTTTTTTTAAAGAATGGTTTGTAGTATCCTTTTAGATTTGAAATAGTATGTAATTTAATGGTTAATTTTTGAAATTCAAGTTTTTGTGAAATGAATTTTCGAATTATTTTTAATAATAATTGATTTTAAAAATATTTAATAATTCTATCTTTCTAAAAATTAAGAGACAAAGAAATAATTGCTTGGATAAAATACATGCTTAACAAAATAAAAGTCACACAAAAAAACACGCTTTTGTTAATATACTAACAAACTGAAAATGATCCTCATATCAAAAGTATGAATCACAATATAAAATGCTAAAACTGCAAAGTGCTGATAAATAAATAATCTATACAAATTGTTATTTTAACCACATTAATAATATGTTTTTAATTTTAATTAATATTTATTTATTTACTTATTATTTGGCTTAATATCTTTATTACCTTTAGACTATTTCTTTCATGGCTTCTTTATTATCTTCATACTATTTTTTTCCATAGTCCATATTTTAACAAAAAGAGACTATTTTCCACTTTTTATATCACTAAGAAACGTACATGCAAAAGCCTTTTATTTTATTTCTTAATTTTTAATATATTCTATATTTTCTTATTATAAACATTATGAAAACTTAAGATCAATTATTAATAAATCTATTACAAGATGGCGCCACACGTATGGAGTAATAAATTAGTTAAAATAAACTGATTAAGTGACCGTTTAATTGAGAAAATATTAACTGCAAAACAAAATTTCAGAACTCTCGTTCATTAAGAAGGAAATTAACAATCTATTATAATATAGTATATTTATTATCATGAAAAAAGTCGACTTAATTAAATGTGATAATAAAATACTTCTGACTCATTTTCTTATTATACAGAAATTTGCCTTGGAGACTTTCTGAAACGTTTTAATAGTTGATATTAAAGAAAACAGCTACATTTACAATTTTTGAATGCAAACTTTTGATATAATAAATGTAGTCTAGACGATATAAATAATTTCATTTTAGTCTGCAGAAGAAAATGCAAGTATGTAATAAATCAAGAGTAAAATGAAACAAAAACAGCTTTATAGTAACGTATAGATCCGCTATCGATTAAAAGATACCAATCGTTTTGTCATTTATTAACATAAACAGTAAAGCAATTAACGTCTTAACTTCATTTTCTAATATTTATTATTATATTCTTGAGGTATCTTTTTCTGAATACCTTGTTTAGTTTATAATTTGTATCATAGACATAGATTCTTTAACGTAAAAAGACAAATACATTTTGTCTTAATTTGTTTAAATTTATTTTATATTGAAAACTTAATTATGGTTTTGCTCAGTTTGTAATGCAAATTAAATTTTAATTTATCGTAATATTTATTTAATATATCAGTTGTGAATCGCAGTTATTCAGTATCATTGAAAGCAAAAACAAAATAGCGTGTAGCAAACTAATACAATTCTCTGTTTATTTGTATTACTCTGGTTTGTTTCTAGTTACCTTTATATATTACAGATTTTTTGGGGAAAAAGTTAATTTTAACTCGTCTTTATATTTGCTAACTATTTCAAATCCTCTATTTTAAGAGACAACAGTAAAAGGTCATGCAAATAACTTGGTGAAAATTGTCATACGTTCTTCTGACTATCCTTTGTTTTACTGGTTGATCTATCCGGTTATCTGTTAGCGTTATCTTATACTAATATTTGTTCAGTATCTTCATTTTTATGATCGTAGAAACCACGGCAAAATATTCATATGACCTTTTAGGTGAATTGATGTGACTTTTGTTTTACCTTTCCTTTGGTTTCACAAAACGTTTATAGCCAATTGATCCATCTGATGAAGATTAATTTATCCAAATTAGTTTAGTATGGTAATTTAATGACCACTGGAAGCAACAACAAAGTGACAACTAACGAAGTTGCCTTTTGTTTTCTTTTCTTCTTCTTTTTTTTGTTGAATTTATAACTAGTTGACCAATTTTTAGAGAATATTCGTATCGTAGCAAAGTGTAGTCCCCTTGCAGTAAAGAGAGTCAATTACATATTTTAAGACATTACCTCTTTCACTTTGAACGAATTAATACAACCTTTAAGATTTAAAGTTTCTATGTAAATGTGATATAATAAAAACCATTCATCCATTTTTATCTTAGTATTTTGGAGTTTCAATTTTCATATAGACTCGGGGGGAGGGGGAGATGACCAACAGATTGATAAGTCATGGAAGGGATTAGTTCATTTTTTAACTCTCAAATTGTGATAATAAAAAATTATGCAAAATGTATTTATCAAAATGAATATGTCTTTTAATTATCGTGTTTAGGTGAATAAGGTTGATACATAGGTAGATAGATAGGTAGCTTATTTTAAAATTTGGCCCAAGGAAATTTAATTTAATATAATCGATTGAACAAAAATCTGAAGCAGATGTACAGCCTTCGGTTAAAGACCATATAATTTAATTTAACCACTTTTTACGTTTTTGTATAATTTCTTTCTTTGAAATAATTTATGAATCAATTTTTTAAAGACTTAAGAAGAAGATAAATGTGAAAATGAGTCAGAATTCGATAATCAAATTTTTTGATGATCGTAGTGTATCTTTATGTATACTTCTTATATGCAAAAAAATTGTAATTAAATTTGGAATTATATTTCATGTTAGTGGAAAAAAGCAATAGGTTACAGTTTTGCAAACTTATTTTAAATTCATGCAAGAAGAATTTCTTCTACTTTTATTAAAAGTTTGACAATATTTACCCTCCTCTAGCCCCCAATTTTTTATCCCAAATCTAGAACAAATAGATAAACTTGTTTTTTAAGGTCATTTCTATTAGTGTGCTGAAAAATAGATATTTTATTTCAATTAATTTCTAAATTCTACTTTTTATTTATAATCCTTTATTAAAAACGCTATAAAATCTTTAAATTATTTTTGTCCCAAACTCACTAATATCCCGTCCACGGAATGCAGATAGTTACGTGTTGTAAGTGGAATACGAATTTAAGTATAATTAAGCAAGTATATCGAATCTCAAAATTTTAGAATGTCAGGGAGCAACCGAAAATTCTAATATAAAATTCTTTGTCTACAAAATGAAATAAATCAGTTTATATCAAAGCGTGCAAAAACAAATTAATTATATTTAAATGTAAAATAAAAGTAAATATAATTCATTCTTTATAAAAAAAACTATTATCTAGAAGGATATTATCTAGGAATTTCCACTGAGCAATGTTATAAAAATTGAATTTAACTTCATTCATTTATGAAGCCGTTGATGAACTACAATTAAACTTCTAAATATATTAAAAATATATATATTATCAATTAAGCTCTAAATATATTATCAATTAAGCTCTAAAAATATTAAAATAATAATTAACCTCTAAAAATATTAAAATCATGTACTGTAATCTAAAACAAGCAAGTATATCAAATTTCTCAACTTTAGAATGTCAGGAAACAGCCGACCATTCGATTACAAATTGCCATGTCTACAAAAAGAAACAAATCAGCTTAAATAGAAGCGTACTAAAACGAATTAATAATATTTAAACGGAAGATAAAAGTAAAGATGATTCATTCCTGATAAAAGAAAATAGCCTATTAACTGGGAGGTGACTTTCCACTTAACAATGTTATAAAAAGGAAATTTAACTCCATTCATTCATGAAACCGTTGATGAACCCCATTTAAGCTCTAAAAATATTAAAATATTAATTAATCTCTAAAAATATTAAAATATTAATTAAGCTCTAAAAATATTAAAATAATAATTAACCTCTAAAAATAATAAAATCATGTACTGTAATCTAAAACAAGCAAGTATATGAAATTTCACAACTTTAGAGCTTCAGGAAATAGCCGACCATTCGAATATAAATTTCCATGTCTACAAAAAGAAATAAATCAGTTTAAATAGAA
>JAOUZG010040121.1:3004218-3020225 GCA_026289955.1 Argiope argentata
ATATATATATATATATATATATATATATATATATATATATATAATATTGCTATATATATATATATATAGCAATATTATTTTGATAACTAAATAAAAATTATTTTTATAAAAAATCTTACATGGATCTTACGGATGAAAATTATGCTCCAGAACCTTGCTAACAAGTTTAATACAGCTTACTTTCCTTCAAAATGTTTCTACCTCAGCACAAACTGCTTTAAACGGAAGAAGTTAAGCTTCAAGGCAATTCCAGGTTAATGAAGCTGAATTGTTGCATATGGAGTTTTTCCGAGGTAACTTTCGGAGTATTTTAAAATTACTTTACTTGCAGTGACTAAAAGTGCTGAGAGGATTATAGGTAATCAACTGGAAATGAAATATACGATTTGTTTCCTCGAGTAAAAAATCAATTAATGTCTGTCATTTGTCGTTGAAAAAAATTAGAGGTTTCGGCGCTACTTCTGGAAGTTCCAAAATTGTTATTTTAAAAAAAATTGTATTTCATTTCCCCCCTTACTTCAGGGATTTCCCCCCCCTTTTTTATACAAGTCTACAAAGGGAAAGAGTTATAATCATCGAAAAATTTAAACTCGAGATTATTTCGAATCTCACACTTCAACTATGAAGTTAATCTGGAATATTTATTTTTAGAATTACGCCTGTGTTTCTGTAAACACTATAAATCAAATCCGCTGTAAACTAGACGGATGAAACTTGATACGAGGTTTATACTCCAAATTTACAAATTTCTTCCAAATCATTAACAAAACATCACGGGTCAGTAGTGTCTCTCTGTCCGTGTGTAAGTGAGCACGATAACTACAAAGAGAAAGAGCTAGATGAATAAAATTTGGATAATAGTTTTAGAATCTATAATGTATATGAGTATCAAATTTTAAATCAGATCCAGCAAAGAACTAACAGTTTGTCTGTCTTTTTTTGTTGTTAATAATGGTACTCGTCATTTTACAAGCACGGTGACAGCCTTCAGTGATTTTAAGCCGAATGAGCGTCTCTTGTATCTGAAATAGTGCCAACAAGGACCAAAAGCACGACTTAACTACATACTCATCACAATCGCTTGCACAGCCGTTTTTTACAAGGGGGGATTCACACACCTCACAGATAGTAGACAGAAGAACAACCATGCCCTAACCGGGACTCGAACGTGGGACGACGAGATCATGAGGAAAACGCGCTAATTCTGTACCAGGAAGACGACTTGTCTGTCTGCACATTTATATACATGTAAAATTGGTTACTCAAAATGTCACGTTTTCGATCATTGAAATATGGTGTGTAAATCTTGTTACTAAAATTGTAGTTAAGTATCAAATTTCAAAAAATAATTCAAAGGACTGACAGTTATTGAGATATATATTCAATAACATTCATGTTATTTGAGATATATATTCATGTGCAGATAAATTCATTAATAAAAAATGCAATTAGTTAGATTAATTAAATTTGGTATGTATCGTGTAAATAAAATTGAAGTTTTATTGTAGAATTTTGCCTTCATCTGTAGGTAAGAAGACTTCCAAAAAGTATACTAAGTTTTCTTCCCTAGATTACAAAACTCATGCGTGGTTGCTCTGAATTAGATACTCATACATTGGGCTCTGAATATAAGTATCTAAGCACTCGGTGCATTCATGACTTTGACTTAAGTTCAAGATTTTATCAGAAAGGAAGGTGAAAATTACACCCTCATTAAAAAAACATAGTAGAAAACATTGGTAAGCTCACTCTCGCTTTTTGCATCCTGGTACAAACAAATATCGTCATAATCAAATAAAATTATTCTCCAGATTTAATAATTTCCTAGGTCCGTAAAATTCTTTTTTGGAATTCCGTCTGCTTATTAACATATAAAAGACGAAATAGGTTATATAAATGAATTTGCTATCTCGTCTCAGCTTCAAAACTTATCAAATTTTGGACATCAATCAACATGAAGACATTTAACCTGGCATTATGTGCTTATATATGCACTGTAATTCTAAAACATAATGAGTACGATGTATAAAATTTAATAATTAGTTTGACCACGCATGGAAAAATTATATCAAACCGTACTCTGTTGTTGTTACTTATGACACTTGCCTATGGACAAGTCCCCCGCTGAAAACGCAGCAGATTTACGCCGAATGAGCGTCTCTTGTTTTTGAAGCAGTGCCAACTAGAACCAAGAGTACGACTTAGCTACACACTCCCCACATTTGCTTGTAAGGTCCATTTTTTACAGGGTGACACAGTCACCTATCTCACAGATAGCACTCAGAAGAACAACTATGCCCAAACCGGGACTCAAACCCCGGACTCCCAGAACACGAGGAAGATGCGCAACTTCTGTGTCAGAAAGCCGGCAAACTGTGGACTAAATAAAAGATATGACAACAGAACATAAAAAGTAAAAGATATGATAACAAACATAAAAATAAGGGACATGATAGCAAGAAATAAAAAATAAGGGATATGATTTCAGTGAAACTAGTATTGTTTCTCATAAAACATATATAAGAAAAAGCCCCTTATGATTAAAGAAACTTCTACAAAAGATGGAAGTAAAGAAAATATAAGGAATTAATTATGCGCTGAAAAATAGCACTTATAATATCAAAAAACATTATATGATTAGATTGATTTAATAAAAGAAAACTTATTCATTAACATTCGAACCTTTGCAAAATTAAGATATTCATTATGATATTAATTAAATTATTTACTTAAATTGCAACAATAAATAAAAGGCTCTTATGAGTAATGAATGTTTCATTACTCTAAGAAAAAGGGAAATGAACGTTTCATTACTCCACTAAAGATTCAATCAGTTAAAGTACCAGAAATGATCATACGATGAAAAATAACGCTTATAATATCAAAAATATTACATGATTAAATTAATTTAACTAATAGAAACACATTAAATAAAACTAAAATATTCCCGTTAAAATATTGATTGTGTTATTAATTAAACTATTTATTAAAATTTCAATTATCTGTGAAAGTTAAAAATATTGTTTGCAAGAAAATATAAAAAAGAAGAGAAAATTCATTTTATAAGAGTTGAAGACTCATGAAGCCTTTGCTCAAAATGCTGAAATTTCCCAAAGAAGATCGCTTTCAATACTTATTAATGTAAAGTTTTCAAAATTTATAGAACTTAAACGTAAACAATATAGAATAAAAACAATTTAACAACAAAGCTTCTTATCAGCAGGCATTTGAATAATAGGTTGTTTATGCCATTAAGTTATTAACAAAGGCTGTTTACAAAATATAATTTTCTTTCAAGAAATTAGCAGTAGCTATTATAATTAAGTAGTAGGTAGTAGTTATAATGTAAGTAGTTATAATGATCTTATTTGAGAAATATTATTTCGTCTTTGTAAAGATCAACGAATTAATAAAATGTTAATGAAAGTGGTGTGTGAAAGGAAACATTTCTGGAATTTAATGGATTTCTGTTTTTGGATGTATTTTAAAGATTATTCTCGAATAAATATCTATAATTAATTTATTTCTCTTCATTAATTGGCGAGTTATTTTACTATGCTTAAATGGTCATTTTAAAATTTATATTGTGAAAATTATAGAAATAATCAGAAAAATTAGAATTTTCCTAACTTTAATAATTATTTTCATCATCTTTAAAAATGTATAATAAGCTTTTAAATTGAAGTCCTAATTATTTTTATTTATTTATTTACTAAACATTTATTTAGATTTTCTAGTAAATAAGTTATTTTCGAAAGAAATTATTGATTGCCGGAAAAAGGAATTAATATGGAATTAATTTAATTTTAATAAATAATTTGCTGCCTACGCTTACCAGAATTTCTCTCAAAATAAATATAGTATTAATTTAGACATTTTGGACAAATTGGGAGAATTACATCTTATAATAACAAAAGAAAATACTATTTCGAGTTTATAAGTTTTCATATGAAAAAAAAATGGCGAAATCAAACCAGGGCTTGGAAGCGATGAGAAAATTGTTTAATTTTTCCAGTTATTTTAAATACATATATGTTTTATGAATAAATGCATACAATATGTACAGGTTACACATTGTATACAATGTGCCAACTGAAATTATAAAATAGTTCCATTTTGCTACCGAATGGCCCTCAATGGAATACTCCAAATAAGGGTATAAAAAGTTTCTGGTATAGTGGTAGGCTCCTGTTTCCCTGATGAGTACTATATTGATGTGGGGTCGAACTACCTACACTCTGGCAATGATCTATTCTTTCTACTGAAAATATTATACCGTGGTTAGTGATAACCAGTAAAACTCTCTTAATTCCTGCTTCAGTTCTGTCGGGACAACTATCATTCAGCTTAAGAGCTTCATTAGGCAAGTGAATGTGGCTCATTTGATTTTGCAATAACTACTGAAGGGCAACAGCTATTATCATAAAAAGTACCTCTATATATCATAAAATGAATATCCATTACACGAAGAAACCACCTCCAGCGCTACCTAGCTCTGAAGTATGGAGTAACTCTCACATCCGAGAACGTAAATTGAGAATAAAACAAATAGCGCATTTGTAGAGAATCTATTTATTACGAGAAAGAAACATTTAAGCGAGATAGAAATAAAAACTTTTTAATACGAGAAGTTGGAGTAGTCAACTTTTGATTATACAATTCATACATTAATGGTATAATCACGAATTGACTACTCCGGCTCACCTTAAGGCACATGAGTAAGACTGAATAACCCTATCACCGCGACAGCAACAATGGAGGAAACTGTGGTTGAGTCCTTAAGGACATAACGGCCATGGTACAATCTTTTCTGTGAAAAGTCATCTATGAGAGGTGGCCACTCCTCCCCACCTTTTTCAGTACCTTCCTGAGAGGCCAAAACCAACCATCATACCGGATGTCTCTTCCTTTGAGGTGCCCTCCATAATGGGTGACATTAATGGTATAAATGAATTACATGAACCGAGCATTTGTTTGGTTGTGATTTCAAGGTACTGTAATGTTACATGTAGAATGTAAGTTTCTAATATACGCATTTAGTATAAGCTTAATGAATTCGATACTCATCTGTGTCAGCTGTAAATCTCTGCTGCTCTTACTGATAAAGGAAAATTAGAGAATTTAATCGTGGTACAGCTATTTCGTAAATCATTTAGATGTCTCTCTAAATCTCCTTATAGATATGTTGTTGGTGTTTCTAATGCACTTGCCATGGACAAGGTCACTGGCGCAGTCTGCAACTTTAAGTTAAGGCAAAATCTAAGGTCAAGATCACGCCTCATCTACTCCCGCAGCTCATTCGCTTGCACAGCCCCTTGTTACTGGGGAACATTTTCACACACTTCACTGAGAAAGAAGAACCATGCCCAAACCTGGACTCGCACCCAGGATGCTCAGATTACGGAGAAAATGGGCTACCCATGTTCCAGGACAATGGCTCAACCCAGACATGATATGAACAAATGAGGCATATTTTTTATAGTGATGGCAGCTCTATGTACAACACTTATTCCTTAACCAAAACGGATATTTGATGTCGAACAGTCGAACACTTCAGCAAATTCTAAACATTTTGCTGAAGTTTGATATCAAATATCCGTTTTGGTTCATATTTGATGGAGAATTTTAAATTAATGATAAATCAAGCATATATTCTGATCAGTAGCTGTAAAAAGAATTCCCTTTGTGGCAGAAAAAAATGAATCCGGCTGTATTTAAGCGCTCCAAACTTTTACTTTTGTAATGGTGCAGATTTGGAGATTTTGAGCTCACAAATCCTCCTTTTGTGATTTCTTTCTGATTAATATTGTATAGCTGGGTTTTTTCAATTACTGATTATAAGGTGCAATTTTTAATTTCTATAATAAAACACTAACTCCAATTTTTTTTCTTTATAACCTAATGAACAATAAGCAGTTTTCCAATAACTGATTATATACTGTGAAAACAATTATACAGTATCCAAGAAAAAGAAATAATTTTATTCATGACTCTTAGTTACTTTTCCTATTTCAAAGCAAAAAATAAATTTTTTCATATGAAATATGGTTTTTCATTTTAAAACATTATAATAGCTCTAGATAAAATAATAATCATAACAATAAGTTTATCACCATTTAAATATTCAATTATGAAATATATTATTATTGATCTATGTTTTGGAAAATCATGATTAAATTTTTCGACTATATGTTGCTACATAATAAAAAGCTTTTATATATCTATATATTTAAAAGGGAATCCAATCAGATTTCAAAAGCCGTAGGCGAAGAGATTAAAAGTAAGAAAATATGATCATGTGGAAATTTTTCAAAAGCAATTATATAGAACTGAGATTTTTATATATATATATATATATATATATATATATATATATATACACTTTGAAAACGTTTCTAACAATAATCAAATTACTTTTTAGCTTTCAAATGCAAAGGCAGTCCAAAAAATAGGCGAATAGAAGGATAAGAGATGAGGAAAAGATCTCTATAAAATTTCTATTATCTTCTTAATATCTTTATTTATTTTTTCAAAACAAAGGATTAGTTCATATAGAATGTATTACCGACAAAATAACGAACGAAAAAAAGGATTCAGATTCAATTTTAATTAAATTTTTTAAGAATAATCAGTACCAGAAAATATTACAACGACAAAAACAGGAAAATATCCTGCATTCGAAGTATAGGATCTTTCTTTTTAATTCTTTAGTGGTAAAATTAAAATATTAATCCTGGGTTTTTATTACATATAACAACGGATGCTTTACTGGAAATTTATATTTCTCAATCATCTTTCGGACTCATATACTAATTGTTAAGAAGTCTTTTCGCTTAAGGTAAACATTCCTATTAGGATTTTTTTAAAGCAGAAAATAAGAATAATAGTTTTATAAAAATTATGAAAATCAAGTTTTTTTACTGGTAAAATCTCTAAAATTATAATTAGATAAAGTTTATACGTATTCTGTTGTTGTTATTAAAATCATTTGCCATGGATAAACTCGCCGACGACCTTCAGTGATTTTCAGCCGAATGAGCGTCTCTTGTTCTTGAAAACGCCAACTAGAGCCAAGAATACGACTCGGCTACTTCATGCGTCACATTCGCTTGCACCGCTTTTTACACAGGGGACACGTTATCACACTTCAGAGATGGAACACAGAAGAACAACCATGACTGAACCGGGAGGCTCAGATCACTTTGAAAACGACATGCTACCCCTAAGCCAGGACGCCGGCATATATATTTTAACAAATATACTACAAAATTTTCTACTAATGTAGGACAAAAATAGACCGTTACTTCTTTTTATAATTTGTAGTAATGGCAGTGCGTGTAGCTTTGAACATGTGACTGAGGTATTATTCTTATTTTTATAACGCTGATTATAATCCTATTTGTTATTTTTATTCCGCTTCCATTTATTAAGTTCTTCCTGAGATTTCTTTCAATTCCTAATTTATATATATATATATATATATATATATATATATATATACTAGCTGACCCGGCAAACGTTGTTTTGCCATATAAATAATTTCCTAGTAATAAATAATTTCCTAGCATTCCCGTACCCGGCATTGCTCGGGTAATGGAATTAGTGGGGGATAACAGTGCTACGCACACTTAGTTACGAAATTCCTCTATAATAATTACTTATTATCTATAATTTTTTCCTAATTTTGGGAGGGTCCCGGCGCCCCTGGATTCCTTATATATATGCCCTTGTCCTTACCGATCCTTAAGGATGCTTTTAAAGTAGTTATTTTCTTTTCAAACGCAGGCCATCTACATTTTATTGTTATACCTGTGTTTAAGCAAGAACTTCTTTGTATACAACATTTTTTGGAGTTTTTTTTCTGTTGATAAATTCATTAAGCTGCTAGATGAGCTGACTCGGGAGAAAGCTACATAAAATTGGCCGTTTGAAAAACATTCTCCTCTTAAATTGATCCCTGCTACTTTTAATTTCTGTCCTTGTGACTTATTAACGGTTATTGCAAAGCAAACTTTTACGGGAAACTGCAATCTTCTAAATTCAAAAGGATAGCTCGACGGAATTAGTGGACTGCGGGGTATTAAAACCAACACTCCTCGAGCACATCCAGTAATAATCGTAGCTTCGATTACATACTTATTAAGTCTAGTCATTCGTAGTCTGGTGTCATAGCATAATTTAGGTGGAGGAAGGTTTCGTAGTTGCATTACTGGTGTCCCAACTTTCAGGTGAAGTATGCGAGGTGGAAAAACTGGAATGAATTCATAAGACGCGTAATTTTTGCAGGATTGTTTTCAAAATTGATCAGGGTGTGCCAAAGCAATGCCAAATTATACAAAAAAAATTTAGTCTCATTTTTATTTATCAATGGATTAGATTTGTAATGTTGAAGAGGGAAACCCAATAAACGACAAAATAATTTTTAAATGCGCAACTTTCTATCAGATTTTTTCAATCTTTCACACGATTTTGAAAAGTTTATCGAATTTTATGCAAAAAAAATTTGATTGAGTTATCTTGAAAAGTTTCGGCGTAATTCAATATTAAAGCGAAATTTTGCCTCTTCGTTAAAAAATTCGTCAAAAATTCAGTTTTAAAAATACGATTTTTTAAATTATATTGCAGAATACTATATCGTATTGCCTTTCAGGAAACATATTTTCTGTATTTTTCCAGCTAAGCGTCTATTTTACAGGGCCGTTCAAGAAATAGACCCGCCAAAATGGAACTTTTTAAAAAAAATCGATATTTAATTTTTGCGTCGACATTTCGTAAAATAAATTATATCTCCGTGGTCTACGATAAAAAGTCCATCCGATTCCACAGCGATATTGAGTATAAGTTGAACGGACGCGTAACGATGGCAATTTTAAAAACGCGGTTTTACTGGATGAAAAGGTACTCATGAGCGATCGCTTCTCCGGAAGGTCGGGTTTCACTCGGAAAGTAACTTTACAGGTTTTAATTTCACAGAAATTAAGGGGTTTTAATTAATTTCTCCTGAACTAATTGATATTTCGGGATAAAAAATTGATGTTGACCGATTCTCATAGATACCGGATAAGCACAAAAAATTTCATCAAAATCGGTCAAGCCGTTTCGGAGGAGTATGGCAACGAAAACTGTGACACGAGAATTTTATATTATATATATATATATATATATATATATATATATATATATATATTTCAAATTTGCAATATTTATAAAAATACTTTTTAAGTAAATTTTTTTTAACTTGTAGTGGATGACATGTGATGTTAATACAATTTTTTTCAAATATCAATTCATTAATATTTTATTAATTTATTAAAAACTAACTTTCTCTCCAAAAATCTTCATTTCCCCATCTCCAAATAAGTAATGAATTCAGTTTGTTTTTCCCCATGCCAATGAGGTTAGGCTTAACGTGTTTTCATCCAATTATTTCGAACGATTCAGTTTATTTTCTTAACGTTTGAAGCATTTAAAATTAAACTTTGTTAATTAATCCATTTGTCGGATTCATTTTAAAGCACTTTCGAATTAAAAAAAAACTCAGAATAAATAAAATTTAAAAAATTCTAATCTGTATTGCGTTACCCAACCCGTGTAGCAAATTCATGCAGTTTTCGTTGCCTCAATTGGCGGTATTGGCAAGAATAATCTTTTGATCCATTATTTTTAGTAAGTGCATTTATTAGACCGGGATAGCCTGGTTGGTAGGGCATTGGACTCGCATTCGTTAGGCTGCGAATTCGAACCTGCCAGCCGAAGATTATGTGTGTGTGTGTGACTGGTTGACGTTAAATCTGTCGTGGTCACAAAGTTCTTCATGTCTAGAGTAGTACCACTGGGGGTACGATCAGAGGTGATCGTTCTCTGTTCCAAATCTAAATTACAATCTGTGGAGGAATGAATAAATTGCATGAATGAAGTTCGCTCCATAAAAAAAGTTCCTGATTTGTGTAAACTATAAGTCAAACTTCTGCCCTCGGGTGCTTAGGGGTCCATACCCTCAAAAGCCACCCTCCAGAGGGCACCTCGTTATTGGGGATGAGATGCTTCCGGTATGGTGGTTGGATCTCGCCAGCCCGGTGGGTACATTAATAGGTGGGGGTCAGGCTCCTCCCATCTATGATGGGACGTACCTCCTTCGGGGAGGGTTGTACCGTGGCCGGTGATGGCCATTAGGACTCAACCACAGTTCCTGCAAATTACTGTTTACGCGGTCCGGTCATTCAGTGCTTTTGGTTAATCAGTGTGCCTTCGTGGCGGGTCGGAGAGTCTGTCTATATGACTTACCCTCAGAAGCCACTGCACCCCTCCTTCCGTTATAAAGTGGAACACAACAACAACAACACTTGTAGTTATTTCATAAAAAGTAAATAAATTTTTAAAAATTCTTCGTTGACCTTAGTAGGAATTGTGGATTTACTTAACTCGGCGTATTTATCTTACATAAGTCAGTTAGCACATAACACTCACATAATTTTAGTGAAGGAATATCTCTGTCAATTTTATCATATAACAGTTAATCGTTTTCTGTTATATTTGTTAAAATACGTGTCATCTTTTACTAAATATTACTGCAGGGATGTGTATAAAAAGTTAGATTTCTTTATTTTTATAAAGTTTCTTTTCTCTCAAAAATAACAAAGCAAGAATGCTTAACTCATTTTAAAGATTTTTGTAATTGGAGATATTGTAGGAACTTTTACGATCGACGGTTGTAGGGTAAACATAGAACTTTCCATCTTGCATAATAATACCTACTTAAAATAACATATATCATCCGCTAAAAACAAGTATTACTTGATTTTCTAGACCCCCGAACTTAACATACAAGGGTGTACAGCATTTCAGCATTGTGACTTTTTAGAAAAATAAGTGAAAATCGTGAACAAACCATGAAAAAAAGAAAATTTTCTAAAAAAGACAAATTTTACGTTCATAAAATTAAAATATAAGATATTATGCATTATCACTATACGAAGTACTTAAAATTCTGTTTCTTTTTCTTTAATAATCGTTCACCCATATATCATCATGCATAACACTGACAAGTAGCCCCAGGGATCGAATTTTTATTGGGCTTCGCGTAACTCATCATGAATTTTGAAACGTGTTTTTTCCCTTAATTGCATTAATGTTGTCTTTTATTTCACATCCCATTATTAACTTTCCAAAAATTGCCTTAAAGATACCTTGTATCCTTTTACAAATTGATTTTTCCCTTGGGGTTTCTCTGGAGCTCAAATTTCTAGCTTGTCGATGAATTATTCAGCTGCAAGGAATTAAACCAGTGAAAGAAAAAGAAAATTACCAAAATGAAAAAGTATTGGTAAAGAATTTGAAATTATTAAGTTTTGTGTCTTAAAAGAGGATGAAGGTTGCTGCTTTTATGATCGCATCGATTTAATTTGTAATTAAATTTCAATGATAAAATTTTGAAAAATATTTTCTATGTATTTTTGGTTGTTGCTATTGGTAATGGAATTTCATTCAAAAGCATATTGGCTGGAATTTATTCTTTTCTTTTTGAATAAATTTAAGGAAGAATAATAAATTATCGGAATCGTTTCAGTTCACTCCATTAAACTTTTTAAAGTAACATGAGATAAAAGAACAGCAGAAAACTTCGTCCGTCTTTTAGAAGTTTTTATTTAACTTGACTTGTTTCAAACTAATAAAACTGAAATCTTGAAAACTGTGATTAATTCACTTCTCAACAAATTAAAGCTGTAAAATTTCCTACACTTGTGTTTTCCGAATGACATTACTATATTTTAATGTTTCCAGAGGTTATCATTTAATTGATTATTATTATTTATTATTATTATCCATTATTATTAATTATTATTAATTGATTATTATTATTTATTATTATTAATTGTTATTAATTGATTATTATTATTTATTATTATTATAAATTATTATTAATTGGTTATTATTAATTATTATTATAAATTATTATTAATTGATTATTATAAATTATTATTAATTGATTATTATTAATTATTATTAATAATTGATTATTATTAATTACTATTAATAATTGATTATTATTAATTATTATTAATAATTGATTATTATTAATTATTATTAATAATTGATTATTATTACTTATTACTAATAATTGATTATTATTAATTATTATTATTAATTGATTATTATTATTAATTATTATTTTCAATTATTATTAATTGATTGTTATCAATTATATTTTGGGAAATAAAAGAATTCCATCTGGTATTAAAATTGAAATAATTATTGAAAACAACATTCTATAATATATTTTTTTACAAATTATAAAATACTTTAAGGAGTAAAAGTAAAAAAGGGTAAAAATCAATATAATTTTTTAAACGTTCTTTTATTAATGTGCTAAGAAGTGATTTTTTTCCGTTAAATTTCTGGAGGTCTCACAGATTATAAAATAGTGAAGCACTGAAAACAATTTTTATTGAGAAATTGGACCATTGTTGTTATTTTTGAAGGCACTTGCCATGGACAAGCTCGTTGAGGTAGTTAGCGATTTAAGCCTAATAAGCGTCTCTTGTTTTGTAGTAGTGCCAATAGCACGACTTTTTTACTACTCACTCATCACATTCGCTCTCACAGTCCTTTTTCACAGGGGGGAACATTCACACACCTTGCAGACAGAACACAGAAGAACAACCATGCCCGTACCGGGACTGGAACCCGAGACGCACAGACCACGGGAAAGAGGCGCTACCCCAATGCCAGGACACGTCAAATTGAGACATAATCGTTATGATAAAGAAAATTCTTAAAGATCGATAAAAATGTAAAAAATATTTTTCTGAAATGCTCAAAGTGCCTTTGTAGGGACATGCCCAAAGAAAGAAACTTTTGCGATTTCTGCTTTACAAAAAGACTTAACACTGTTTTAAAATGAGAAAAATGCCCCGTTTGGAAGTTAGAAGAGATCTAACGAAGCCGCCATTGAATTGAAGTTAAATATTGTCTTTGTGAAGTAGGCATTTATAGAAATAAATGTTTATACTGAGTTTGGCATTTATTCTACTTTTTAAAAACTGTTTCGATTTCTCATACCATTCAAAACTATTTGAAAACATTTGTTTGTACAAACAGAAACTCGAGTTCTAAAATAAATTTAAAAAATCATCAAAGTTATCATCAAAGGCACTTTTCTCTTTCAAATATTCCTCTTCTTTTTTAATATACCATCTTCAAAACGTACATACCACTGCCGAAAAGGCTAATTACTTATGAAAATACATTTTTTATCTACAAGAAAGTAAATACAAAATATTGGTTTTACTATAACGATCGTTCAAAGGAAACTAAAGTACATAAAATTCTCTAAAAATTTAAATAAGCGAGTTCAAATTTAACATCCCTCAATGTCAATACATGAGGATTGGTGAGTTTGCTCTTCAAACCTTTGATTTAAAAGTTGTTTCCTTTTGGGTAAAATCTCGCTGAATTATGGTTATACGCTACTGAACTAAAATCAAAATCTCGGTCACAAACTTCTATTCATAAACAGAGATTTATTATTTTAGAGTTAAAGCATCATATTTCTGGTTTTTTTATGTGATTCTGAATCTTGCTTAGTAAGTGTACAGAATTAGTTCCAAAATATCAATGATTAAATGAAAAGAGGAAATTTCGGTAGAGCTAAATATGGAGTAACCTAAATAATATAGTGGATAGTATCCGTGATATAAATATGGGGTGCATATTTATTTGGGTTACATTTAAAGGAACACCGACCCACATAGTAACAGAACTCACCTTGATAAACTAACTAAAAGGGTTCACTCTGCTTTTAAAATTAGAACAAGTTCCCTAAAGTAACCAGTGATGTGGTAAATTATTTTTTTAAACTACACACACTTTCTAGCCTTTGTTCAATGTTATTAGTTAAGAACTATAAGCTTATTGCTTTCTGATATAAACCAATCACAGCTAATTTCTGAAAGGCAAACAAAAATAATTTATTTTAAAACAATTTTTTTAATCAATTCCTACTTTGGATATCAGGAAAAATTTGTTTTAGCTACTTTTTATTAAATAATTGCAATTATTATTCTCGAGTTTTTATTAAATAATTGCAATTGTTATTCTTGTCTCTTTACAACGGAAGAAGGGGCGCAGTAGCTTCTGAGGGTATGGAACCTTGAGCACTCGAACAACGATCACCTTTGACTCAGTACCCCCAGTGGTATAACTCTCGACAAGAAGAACGTTGCGAGCAGGTTCGAAACTGGCAGCACAAGGCATGCGAATCCAACGCCCCACCCACCAACCAGAATATCGCGACCTAATGATGACAGCTACTATAAAGGCTAGAAATTAGTTTGTAATAATATATATAGGGGGAGTATGAGCTAACAGTAGGAACTGAAAAAAAATAGTTATTGTTCTCGTATTCCGCTTTATAACGAAAGAAGGCGTGCAGTAGCTTCTGAGTGTATGGACCCCTCAGCACCCTAGGGCAGAAGCTCACACACGTTATAAACCCCTTTTTACGGGAGTACTTCATTCATGCATCCCCAGATCATAGTTTAGATCTGGAGCAGAGAACGATCCAGTATCCCCAGTGGTATTACTCTAGACACGTAGGACGATTTTGTGACCACAACAGATTTAATGAGCACCAGCCACCACACACACGGGTGAGACTTTTAAAGAATTTAAATTGAGAAAAACAATCCGTCTAGAGCTATTTACAACATTGATATTCATGCATTTTAAATTTGTATTAGTAATGACTAAAAATTAATCTAAACTCATAAAATCTGTTGCGTTTTTGAAAAAATAATGCATGTTCTTGATTTAAGGTTTTACAGAATTTCAAAAAATAAATCGCAGTTCTTTCTAAAATTATAAAATCAGAAATAAGTTGATGGAAAAGTAGGAGACAATTTTTAGAATTTTTTTTATTAGGTTTACTTTTTTTTTCATAAGTTTATTTTTAAACATTGTAAATCAAATTTCAAAATGCTCAGTAAAAAACTGAGTACAATAAATTTTTTTAACCTTAATGCAGCATTGCTTGGGGATTTGATGAAATCATTTTCAATTCGTTTGAAAATTTTCACTGATTTGTAAAAAGAATAAATTTATATTTTAAAGATAAAAAAATTAACTTTTCTGCTAAGTTTAAGAATGTCTTCTATTTCAAATTTTGAACGAAAAAAATATTTTATATAATTTTGTAAGATCGGATTTCGTATAGAACCTACGTCGACCACGAAAGATTCTACGAGCTCCAGGCATCACACACACGGAGAGTTTTCGATCGGAGGGTTCAAAGTTGCAACCCAAGGAAAGCGAATCCAACGCCATACATAGCAGGCTATACCGGCCAAACAAAAGTCGTAGAACTGTAATTTTTTTTCATTTTAAATATTTTTATATATTTTATTTACACTAAAATATTTACTCTAATGTGTATAAAGAAACACCGAATGCTATTTTGTATCTAATCAATGCCCAACAAGAGACTGTATCTTTCCAACATTCCTGAAAAACAATCTGTATCCACAGAGAATACACCTTAAAGAAGTTAGAAAAAACAGGGAAGAGCTTCGGGATTGCAATAGACTTTTGAAAAAAAAGATTTTTTTTCCTTTTCCTTCAAATAAGTTGTGAATATGGGGATGTATGACCAGGCAATATAAGCCTCCTGATAATTATGGAAACCGTGGATGAAAATCTAGAAAGAAAAAAATAAAGAATTAATATTTATTCATTCAATATTTATTCACAAGCTACCAATCTACCCGTTTTTTTAAAAAAATATATTAGAGTAAGTCCTCCACAATATTGAAAATACTTTTATTTTGTTGATATACAGTGGCGCAAGGTATTTTCATCTTCAAAAAGATTGTAACTAATTAATAAATTAATGTAGGAAATTGACTACATTACTGAATGTCTATTAAAGGCTGTATTTGAATTTATTATATTAAATTATTCATTATGCTGGATATATATATATATATATATATATATATATATATATATATATA
>JAOUZG010040121.1:3038419-3065363 GCA_026289955.1 Argiope argentata
TGTGTGTGTGTGTGTGTGTGTGTGTGTGTGTGTGTGTGTGTTCTTTGATATGTAGATGAGCCTTTAAATATTTATCAATATAATTAACATTTCAAAAAAAATTTCCTTTTTCATTTTTTTGACATTAAGCTATTATCAAAGATTGTGATACAAAGAGAAAAAAAAAAGCAATTTTGTTATTTAAATAATGTTTCGAAATGAGCAAAAGCAAAATTAATTAATATTCTTGATGAATGATATGATAAAGTTATTTCTGAAACAATGTGTTTCCTGGCAGCAAACTGTTATTAAGTAATTCATCATATAAATAAAGCAATTGGAACACAAATTTGCTGTTGAAAATTCAGAAACGAACCAAAAAAGAAACAAAAACTTTCATAATTAAAAAAGCGAACCTTATTCTCAGTCATTTTATTCCTTTTTTTATAAAAAGAAAAATTTTATTTAAAAAACCTCAATTCACTATTAAACGGATAAAACTAACTTATATAAAATTAAATTCGAAATTTAAAATTAAATTATTATTTTTGTTTATTTTTATTATTATTATTCATCTTGAATTCTTTACAGAATTTCATAAGCTTTTAAACAAAGGGTTTTTAATTATTCAAAATTAAAAACCCTTTGTTGCATAGAGTTGATGTTAATTTATGATAATATAGTTAAGACGTCAAAAATAATTTCAAAATCATAAAGTTAAAAAATGGTAACGCAGTTTTGAATATCAACAAATTTTATTATAACTAGAATTTAAATATTTTCATAACTCACTTCTTCTATGATAAAACAATTTTTTACCCTTTCAGTCACATTATTTTAGTTTTAAAATATCGGTCGAATCCTTAAATTAATTAAAATTAAGTCTTAATTAGTGAAATTGATGCTGACAGTTATTATCTTGTAATTTTAAGTTATAAATCATTAAGTTCAAATATACAAAATTAGTTTAAGGAAAATGTGCACGCAAAAAGGCATCAGTCAGTTTTAAATTATTAGTTGACGAATTCAATCATTAAACTTTGGATTTATTGAATCAAACATTAAAAAAGCATAAATCAGTTTTAAGTGACTGGTTTCCAAATTTATACATCAAAAAATTGAAATGATGAAATTATTCGTCCAAAAAACATAAATCAGTTTTATGACATCAGTTGGAAAAATTCGCTCATTTCAAAATTAGAATCATGAAATTTATGAACACAAAAGTTATTAAAAATATTAAATAATCATTTTTTCCTAATTGCATCATTCTAACGAAACAATGGCGAGCATTTCAATTACCAAGGGGCGTTTCTCAAATTTGATAAAGATGCCGTACAGTTGCCGTACATGTAATCAATGATGGCTGGTTAAGATATAAAAATAAAATGCTAAGAAGAAATAGCCAAAACCAAATTCTTTTAAAGTACATTTAATACTTTTAATTTTGTAAAAGAAATAATCGTATTTGTTTGAATTCTAATAAAATTAATGAAGGAGACCCTTTCATTTAAGTGTTTCTGAAAGTTATTTTTAAAATCTCTTTCAGTTTTATGGGTTCCCTTTTTGTACATAAAGAATGCATTAAAAATTTGCATAGCCAAATGAATTTGATTATTTTTTTAAAAAAGGATGTAGGAGGAATATTGATTTTAGCATTTACTTTAAGAAACCAGATGATAAACTATAAAGTGTAGAACAAAATTTCTAGCTAGTTAGGATGGCTTATTCGAAAAAAAATATATCTTTTCAAATACTGAGTCTTCTATTTTGTCCTACGATGAAGATTCGCGCTTTTTAGCTCAATAAATGAGGAAAAAAATGTACATGTAAAATCAACTTCTTTCAACTTTATAAGAGTTCACTTCTTTTACAAAGTGCTTTTGTCAGCCAGAGATCAAATTTAAACGAAAGAAACTCAAATCAAATAGATAACTAAGTAAGTGCATTGAAAATTTTAAAACAGTTCTTTCATGCAAGAAAAATCTTTTCCATATTCTTAAAGTCAAAAATAAATAGAAAAGTTAATGCCAAGCTTATTTTTATTTTCATTCTTGCATTAATGTTTTATATTTAAAATTCGTTAATAAATCAGCAGTTTACTTATCAAAGGTCAATTATAAGTATTCGAAAAAAAGTCGAATTTCGGGAGATAGTGGCAATTATATAACAATTTATTTAAATGCATAACATTTTTTTTACTACTTGACCTTAGGAAAAAAAGATATTCAACTTTTTTGAAATAAAAAATAAAATAATAAAATATAATTTCAGACAAAAAAACTATTCTGAAAGTAGAAAAAAGTTTTTTTTACTGCAAAAGTAAAAAGGAAAGAATTTAAATAAACATGTTTAAATCGTATTAAAATAATTAAAATATTAACATCCTTAATAAAGCGCATATAAGTTCATTCTGAAGCTGAAAATACAAGAAGAAAAATTCTGAGGAATTTCAATTTTGAATACTAACTTTTTATAAAAGTTTTTATTTCTACACAAATTTATTCAAATTGTTTCACCCTTTCTTATAGTTTAGAGTTTCGAAAACACTTCTTATTATTTTCTGAATTTAATTATTTTTCAATTGGTTGATTTAACTAAATTAGGCCTTACACCATAACCCCTCCTAGAAAAGAATTTGACCAAAAAAATCCCCTCAGAAAACCACTCAGAACATTCACCTAATGAGATTATATTTGCAAGGGTACAAAATACTCTAATATATTCAAATGTACAAAACCAATATTATGGCAATTACAAATTCTTCTAACTCTATTTCGTATATGAGAAAATAAATCTATATTTTTTTGTTTCGTCTTTTAATATATAGATGTGTACTGCTTAAACTTCAGGGATTTCAAATGAAAAGTTGATAGAATAGAGCTGTCTCTTAAGAAAAAACCCGTAGAACGCTGTTTGAAATGGTACAGATCTATTATTCTAAACCCTCCGAGGCAGACATCTCTGAAAATGCGTGCGATCCACATAACTGATTGCTTCATTCCATTCCAGTTTGCAGGAATGGGAGGACATCTCAAAATTAATGTTGTTTTCGTGGACAGCGAAAACAGCATTGGAAACAAAAATCTCCTTTCGTAAAACAAAAGAAGGAATGTCTATTCTCTTGATGGATCAGAAGAGATTTTCCCCTAAACCGCGCTCCGACATTTTTGTTGCTCTGTTTCTCATATACAAACACCGTTTCCTGACAGAGAATGATGCGATGTGCTCCGGAAAAAGTATTTATGCATAAAAAAAAGGATCCTTTTCACACGCAGAGCGTGATACATGCATTTTTCAAGCGGAAAAAAAATGAAGCAGAAAAAAGTGGGAGTATATCCTTTATGAAAAACATGACTAGTTTGCACTACGTCGATAAACTGATTTTGAACTTGCTGGTTCATTCAGGTTTTAGGTTAACCATAAGTCTTTTTTATTGGTTCAAATCGATCAAGCTCAAAATGGTTTACTGTCCTTGAGGATCAATGTCACCATTTCAACATTCTAACTTGCAATATTAGGAGAGTACTGGATATTTTTTGAATTTTTTTGCTTTTAGTTAATAACCATAACTACATAGTTATAACATTTGCTACATTATTATAACTTTTTTTATTGTTTGAATGAATTGTGCAAACACATTCTTCTGAAAGAGCATTTAAATTCCTGTTTATTTATTCTTGCAACGCGTAGTCGCTAAGGAAAATCGTTTCTATTCAAAAGCATTTTTATTCTTTTTCGTAAGCAATATTTAATGAGAAAATAATTTTTTATTTCAATAAATTAATATCTAGCAAAAATGTGAATACTTAATGAAAAATGAACATTTTGATTTGATAATATTCTGTTAACATTTTTATTAAGTAGTATATAGCTATAAAAATGTTAACATTTTTATTAAGAAGTATTTAGCTATAAAAATGTTAACATTTTTATCAAGTAGTATTAAGCTATAAAAATGTTAACATTTTAATTAGCATTTGGTGTTAATGAAATGTCACTTAAAATTATTAAAAATTTTAATAAGTAATTTTTGGTGTTAACGAAATGTAACTTTAAATTGTTAACATTTTTATTAAGTAATATTTGGTGCTAACAAAATGTTACTTAAAATTTTAAACATTTTTTATTAAATAACATTTAGAGACAAAATTTAATTTAAAACTTTATAGTTTTGTAACTAGAATTCTTTTATAAAATACCAGTGAAAGAAATTTTAATGGCATTAAATAATAATATTGTCATTTGAAATTTTAACATTTCCATAATTATATTTAACGTAATTGTAATTATAATTACTTCCATAATTATTTAATAAGCATATTTCTAACCTTCAAATAATCATAAAATATTTATTTAAAGATAGTCTTTAAATAAAAATCAATTAGTTATATTAGAATTTAAAATACTGCGAATAAAGTCTCAAATTTTATTATCTCGTTCTTTGAAACAGTATTCAAAGCTTGTTTCTCTCAGAAAAATATCTGGTGTTCTTGAATTAGCAAAACAAATGCTGAATGCTCTGATGGCTCGGCTCATTTGTTTCATTTTTTTTTTCAGAATGCTCATTGCCCTGAAACAAACGATAAATATTTCCCATGCTATCAAACAAAAAGCACTTTTGTGCATTAATAACCAAACAATAGATCTGTCTTCTCTTTTACAGCTTAGTGCGAGGATGAGTTTATGCTCCATGGGAAAGCCCATGGGAAAAGAAGGAATGAAAATGAAAAGTTAGAATCTGCTTCTGTCGTGGCGTTCCTGTCATTCGATTCATTCCATATGTTGAGGTAAATCGGGGGCGGGAGGATAGGGGAGTTAACTCTCTTGTGAGCTTCTTCCAATAAACAGTGGAAAATGTAAATTATATTTTTAAAACCAAATGACTATTTTATTATTTCTTCCCTATTCATTTTGAAAATGTCGAAGATTAAAATTTGGGATTAAAATTAAAACGCATTTCGCAGAAACATATCGAAAGTACGATATCATTTACACGGTAAGGGTGGGAATGAAAACTTTTCTTTTTATCCGTAAATGGAAATTTGTTCGCATTCTAATTTACAGTTTCAATAATTAAATGGCTCGGAAATCGTTGGAATGATGCGTTTCCAAAAAAATAAAACTGAGATCGGATAACAAATATTTATTGGAACATAATCCTTTCAGGAATACCATAGATTATTTATTTCTGAATTAAGCGAACTATCCGTTAGTTATATTTAGCCATAACAACAAAAATTATGCTTAAGGCTGCGAAAAATATGTTTTTCAGCTAAATATTGATCCTTTGAATGCAAGACGGCACATTAACGTTAATATGCCTTTACATCACTCAATGTTTTATGTAATGATTATTATTATTCCAACTGCAGATTCATCTGATGGTTTAAACCTTAAGCAGCGCAACGTATATCTTCGATTTCATGGCAAAAAACCCGGTTTTATTCCCATTCTTATAGCACACACCAAATACGAAGAATAAATACTTTTGATATGACGATTGTTTCTTGTTCCCCTGGTGGGTGTAGTAATTTTCTTGAATCGAAATACCTCTTCTCCGATGGCGGGACATACCTCCCACAGAAGGGATCACAATGTATCAATGATAGCCATCAGAAATACCATTCAGATCCTTTTTTCATACTTTATTACAGACCAACGTATCTATCTTGGGTTACTTTACAAACATCATTTTTTGAGTCTCATTTACCTCTGTATCGCTGATTTTTAAAATTACATTTTTTTTATCTCATTTACCTCTTCATCCCTGATTTTTAAAATTACATCGGAATTCAGACTCACAATACTGATAACAAGTTCATTATTTTTAAAGTTATAATAATTTTGAAGATGCGAAAAATCCACTAAAATGTTTTATGATTTTAAATTCCAAAAAGCCGGCTTGCTGGCACAGAGGTAGCGCGTCTGCCTCGTGTTCTGGAGGTCCCGGTTCGGGCATGGCTGTTCTTCTGTGTGCTATCTGTGAGAAGTGTGAATGTGCCCCCCTGTAAAAAGGGGCTGTGCAAGCGTGTGTGTGTGTGTTTCATCTTCATTTGAGCTAGAAGTCAGACTTCTGCCCTCGGGTGCTCAGGGGTTCATACCCTCAGAAGCTACTGCACCCCTCTTTCCGCGGTAGAAAGCGGACACGACATCATCATCATCAATTCCAAAAAAAATTAACATTTAAAATTAATTTAATTAACTAAACGTTTTTGTTAAATTTTTTAACGCAAACTTTATTATTAATCATCTTAAAAAACGATTTTCGATAACGTCATTTGCTCGCTCAATAAAAGCCTTTAATTGTTATAGTTAATGGATATATGTACATTTAAGTATATTTTTAGCATTTTTTCAAAACAAAAGTTTTAACTTCCTTCTGCATTGTATTTGAAATACTCCTTACGGTTATTTAACAGGAAGTTAATTGCTTTGAACTATCCTATCCTTTGAACTATAGAATGCGAATCAAAAGTTTACACTATGAGGAAGTTCACAAAGATTTAAAAATGTATTCAATCAATTATCCTAAAACAGTTTAAACATAAAGTGATACATATATAATATTATAATGATAAAAGTTGACCTAAGCATTTTGCAAGTAATTTGAAAAAAATTTTAAAAACTAAAGTTGTTTCAAACTTCAAAAAAATTAATAAAATTGAAATAAATTAGATTAAAAACCTGATTAGGCATATTTATTAACTAATCCATACATCTGGATTAGTTAATAAATATGAGTCTTCATCATAGAAACTAATTCTTGTGTGGCTTTGCGCTTGCTTTTATACAATACTATTCAAATGATTTTTTTAAATTTATTTACAGAAAATTACTGTACTATTAATGTAAACTTACCTTCATATTATACCCCAATATTCTTCATAGAGTTGTTCTAGAGAACATACAGGCCATCTGAGAATTTGAATATCCTGTTAATTAAACTAAACCTTTGTGTTACTCCGAATTAATTGAAGCATTATCTTCCTGAAATTCCCAGTGAGGCAAGTTTTTCAAACTACATCATAGATTGCCGGCATTCTGGCATAGGGGTAACACGTCTCCCCCTTGATCTGGGCGTCCCGGGCTCGAGCCCCGGTTCGGGCATGATTGTTCTTCTGTATTCTATCTGTAAGGTGTGTAAATGTGCCTCCCTGTAAAAAGAGGCTCTGCAATCGAATGTGATGAATGAGTAGCAAAAGTCGTACTCTTGGACCTAGTTGGCACTACTACAAAACAAGAGACGCTGATTAGGCTTAAATCGCTGACTACCTCAGTTAATTTGTCCATGGCAAGTGCCGTAAAACTCAAGATAGACCCGTAAGACTCATCATAGATTTGAAGTCTTTGTATTATGTAACATTTGGTTAATACTGATAAATACTGCCCAAAAATTCACTGAGCAAATATGTCTAAGATTCTAAAACATAAAAATTCTTTACACAAGTTATGACAGTTAGATGACCAACTATCTGTGATGTCACTTTTTTCATCATTAAATATTTCAGATTGCCCTTTCCGTTCCTATGACATTGGGTTCCGAGCCCACATTATTCTTTGTGGTTAATAATGGGGCTTTAGAATTATTTCTTTTCCTTTTTGCCAAAACACATTGTTCCTGTTTCTGAAAATAATCTATGAATAGTATCTCTTGAGTCCCCTCCCCCAGATCTTTGAATTTTACGAATAATCATTTGTTAGGTTCTCTTCAGTTTTCGGATTTTACGATCATCGCATTTATTTATCACACACGGTCTCTAAGAACTGCGTTTTTCTTTATATATGAATCCACTAGATAAAACTCGATAAATGGATTTCTTTGGTAGATAAATAATAGCCAAAATGCCGATGAAATATTTACCTTCATCTTCAACTGCCAAATCTACGAACCTCATCTGTTTGAATTTCTTTCTTTGACGGTATCTCGAGCACCAAGTATTATTTATCGTTAGCAGAAATTCCGTGCCTGGAGTATGTGAAGTTGTCTTTTTAAATTTGCAAATGCTATCGAAAATTCGCAGCGATTCGCAATCGTGTCTAAACATTTACAAAAAGTAAATTTATGTTTCTGTTCGAAAAAAATTAGTATTATGTTTGCATTCGAAAAAAATTAGTATTACGTTTCTATTCGAAAAAATTAGTATTATGTTTCTATTCAAAAAATATTAGTATTATGTTTCTATTCGAAAAAATTAGTATTATATTTCTATTCGAAAAAATTAGTATTATAACAAATAAAAAAAATTTGATTATAGAATTTTGCAAGAGCTCTTGAATTTGTTTCTAGACTTTTATAATTTTACTGTCACAATTCTAAATTTTAAAGTCGAATAACGTCATAGTCTAAACTTTTATATCACAGTGTTGTAAATCAATTACACTGCCTTTTCGAATATCTTCAATGCACATACTAAGAAAATACATCCAAATCAAATTCGGGAAAAAGTTTCTATAATTCAATTATAAATGCTTTCTCCTTCGAAATAAACTAAAAAGTTTCATATACCTCCCCCGTATCTACAGATATAGAGTCCCAATGGTGAAGGTCACCTTACCTTCAGATATTACATGAAAGCTTTTTAAAATGCCGTTGAAAATTCAATTAACGATCGGGAAAGAGCGGGGAATAGTTCAAATAACTCGCTCTCAAACGCTAATTCACTTTTATTGCATTCGAGCTCAGAATATGCGGGGAAATGCATATTACATAATGATGCAGTTATTGCATAAGAATAGGGTTTCCCTCGGGAGAGTGCTGCAACAAATTGATGTTGTTTTCGACGGGGAAATTTGTTCATTAATTTATTTTGAGTATCATTTCACACCATATTTCTGTAATGACTGCCCTCCTACATTTAATAGTGATTTCTTAAAATAATAAATGTCAAACAAGTTTTCAGAGGCACAATATTTTGGAAGTTTCGATATGCTATCCCATTAAAAATCAAATTGATAACGTTTTATTATTATTATCTGATTAAATTTAGCAAACCCAAATACCTTGATAGATGTGCTAAATAAAGAATTTTGTTATTTTTATCATTTGCTACTTTATATTAAATTATGTTAAGAAAGTTAAAATATTTAAGTTATATTAAATATCATAAATACAGGATGGCCAAAAAGTCTTCCTGGGCTCATTTTTTTTACAAAGGTGCTTATATTTTTGTTTTGCTTATATATTTCTTTATCCGAATAGCGTAAACACTGAAAAAATAGTAATTTTGTATTGCAATTTTTTTTCAAAGTGGCAACCACGAAGGAAACATTTAACGTGCTTTTTTGCTCCATGAATTCAATAAAGAATTTTATCATTTTTATCATTTCCTACTTTATATTAAATTAAATTATGTTAAGAAAGTTAAAACATTTAAGAAATATTAAATATTATAAATACAGGATGATCAAAGAGTCTTCCTGGGTACAATTTTTTAAATTCAAAAGCGCTTATATTCTTGTTTTGCTTACACATTTTTTTTAGTTCAAATAGCGTTAACACTGCAAAAATATTAATTTTGTGTTTTATTAATAAAAAATTATTTTTGTATTTTGTATTTTTAAAAATTTTAAAAAAAATTTAAAACTTTGTAATTTAAACAAATTTTTATATGTAAAAGAAATTTTTAAAATTTGTAAAAAATTTTGTATTAAAAAAAATTTGTATTTTTTTCAAAATGGAAACTAAGAAGGAAAAATGTAACGTTATTTTTTCCTCCATGAATTCAAATCGATCATTAGTATCCCATGTCCTTTTTGGAGTTACTTAAAACAAAGAAGTGTTTACAACGCCATTTGAAGATTCTTTTACTTTCAAAGTTAGAATTAAATATGATGTATTTAATCTGACTGCTGAAATTTTGGACAATACTTGACGAGAATTCGAATACTGTCTTAACGTTCTTCGAACTATCAAGGATATCACACTGAAACCACATTCCGAAACAACCAAATGGCAAACTATAATAGATTTTTACAATATTTATTTGTAAAACTTTGTCATCACCCTGTATTAGAGAATCCGAAAACCAGTTTCCTCCTAAATTCACTCATAGATGGCGTCAATTGTTTGGAGGCAAAATTTAAGCAAATTTATTGTTTAGCTGATAAATAATTTTTGAAAATTTTAAAATAATGCATCTTCTTTAAAAACGCACACATTTCTAAAATGTCAAAACTCTAGCAAATCAAAAAATGAAAGTAAATTCGTTAACAATATTCAGTTGATACGACATTTGAAATAAATCTAATTTTTTAAAAAAGGAATGTATTTCTAATGCAGCGTCTTACTTTCAGAACGCAGGTGATTACACTGAAAAATCTCTGTGAAAGCGGGCTTGATGCATGTAATGACCTCTAGTTAATCTGGGATGAAAGTTTGGAGAAGGAAGTGCCAGTTCAAAGGTCATCTTTATCATTTAATCGGTGATTCCCGCATCACCAATGACTTATTAGTGACTTAAATAGCTTTAGTGTTGTTTCAAAGAGGTATGTTAATATAAATAAACTATCTTACAGAAAAATTCAGAATGATCAAACCAACCGGCATCCAATGCTAATTTCTAAACCACTAATATCCATACGCTGTCTGTTAGTTTAGGTTCACTATGTTCCGTTTCAAAGTGCCACCAAGTCCATTTGAGGGTGGATCTCCTAATTTTTAACCGTGATCAGTTGACGAGGATGGCACCTGAGCTAGGAGCACTTCTCCACACTTTCACACGACCCGGACAGGGGAGCATTTGGCCATGATGGGTTTGGCCAAATGCTCCCCTGTCCGTTGATACCCTCTTTTAAGCCAGTTCTTCAGTGGAAAAGGATCATGAACTTGAAACTCTTCTGGTTCCATGCCAAGACTTTACCACCAGACACCTGCGGCTGACGCTTTCAACTGGAATCATAAAATTAAGCTTTAATTCATTGCCCAGTTCTATTAGGCAAATTTCGGAAAACATTCTTCACGTGCTAACATTTAATTCAAAGCATTACATCGTTCTACCACTAAAACTGACCGAGTTATGAAACTTTGAAAACGACTAATACAGACATTTTTAAAGCATTTTCGTGGTGTCAGCGACGAAGATTAGCTTAAAATAATGAAATTCAAAACTTCATATTTCTGCAAGTTTTAATAGCAAAAAAGCTAATTTTTTTAATGTTAGTGTATTAAAAATAAATTATTAAGTATGACTAATAGGGCCCCAGAATAATATAAAATTTTTAAGCTTTGTAATTTTTTGGCTATAATTTATAAAGTTTTTAGGTTTTGTAATTTTTTGGCTATAATTTATAAAATCTTTAGGATATACATTTATTGACTGGATACAAATAATACTTAATTATCTATCTTTATGTATTAATCTATCATTTTTTTTTCAAATGTAAGTATATACCTATCTCTAAGGTTTTGAAATTTAATACGGAGGGTGGATACTGTATCAAATTGTATTTAATACTAAATGTCATTTTGAAAATATTTCAATCGTTTTCTTTGAATACAAAAATTATAAATTCGTTGGATGAACCCGATTACAAACTGGATCGGGAAGCTGCGGAAAATTTTCGGAAATAGTCAACAGGAAACAACTCTATTTGCTTCAACTAGATATTTTTTCTAGTTACTCACACATCAGAGAAAACTCTATAACTTCAGTACGTAAATATTTGACTTCACAAGCCTTTGATATCAGATCACCTTATACAAAAAAAAGTATTTACATAAAGCTAACCTTTGACATTTAAAGCAGAAGGATCTTTTTTCAAATATTTCTAAATTCTATTCATTTTATAAAAAGCTTATGGATTTTTTTTATTTTGGAGCAAAGATTCTTCCAGAATATTTCATAAATAATAAATTTAAAGCAAAAAAACGTAAACGATGATAATTTATTAAAATATAAGGCCAAATATACCGGGTGGCCAGAAATAAAACACCCCTACTCTGACCTCCCTGGATATCGAACTACTCAGTGTAAAGGCTTGAAAATTTGTGGACATACTATTCAAAAAATGGGGAAACGGATTTCACGAAAAAAAAATTTAGTTCCAGAAATCACCGATAGGTGGCGCTGTACCACTGGACGTATGCTGAAAAGACACAAAAACACGTTTTAAACACATTTTATTTGAAAGTACCAAGCATACATGAAACAAGGACGTTATCGATGCAGGGAATGCAGCTCAATATGGTTCCCTTCCTGAAGATGTAAAATGTGAAGTCTGTGGACAGCTTGTTCAACTGCGGATCGTAACTGGTCATCTGAGATGCTTCTCACATGCAGACTGATACTCTCTTTCAAATCTGCCAAGGTTATCAGACGTTCTCGATAAACAAGGTTTTTTAAGTGTCCCCAAAGCCAAAAATCACACGGATTAAGATCCGGTGAACGAGATGGCCAAGTTGTCGGAAACGCGCGACTGATTATTCTGTCAGTGGTGAAATGTTGGCGAAGAAACTGTTGCACAGGGAGTCCAATGTGTGGAGGTGCTCCATCTTGCATAAAAGTAATGGTGTCAAGGCATTGGCGCTGCTGCAAATGGGGTACAACAAATGTTTCGAGCATCCTTTTGTACCTGTTGGCCGTCACGGTACATGTCTCAAGGCCATTGGAAGTAACCTCTTCGAAAAAGAACGGTCCAAGGATGAATGTGGCTGTGAATCCACACCAGACTGTAACTTTCGGTGAGTGGAGTGGAATCTCTTGGAAGGTACGGGGGTTTGTCGTGTCCCATATGCGACAGTTATGGGTGTTCACTGTTCCACTGAGGTGGAAATGGGCCTCATCGCTCCACAGAATCTGCCACGGCCACGATACATCCACTTCAACTCTAGCAAGAAATGTCAATGCAAAGGTCAGTCGCATCTCCCTGTCTGTGGCCAGCAATTGTTGATTAGGGCGGATTTTGTACGGGAAACAATGCACCATTTTTCTGAGTACGTTCCACACTGTGCTATAGAGAACACCCAAGTGTCGTGACACTGCACGTGCACTACTGCAGCCTAAAACATTATCCATTGACTGTTCAACAATACCGGTGGCAACATCTTCAACGACATCTGAACGAACCGGTTTGCGTCCTCGACCAGGCTGAACTCCAAGATGTCCAGTTTCCTCGAATCGAGCGATCATTCTCCTGAGAGCTTGTGGAAGCAATGGTCCCTTACGCAAATCCTTAAGTCGGCGAAACTCTCGAAGTGCTGCTGGAGCATTTCCTTTATTCTCGTAAAACAACTTCACAAGCAAAGCGCGTTCTGGCAGCGTGACAGCCATCACTAATAAGAATGACATTCCCCACCTTTTAACATGGCTTCTAACCATGCTTTATGCAAATTTTTCTGGTTACAGTATGAAATTGCAGTTACAACGGGAGTTCTAGCTTCTTTACTATTTTTATTTTCCATAAGAGGCAGAAAAATTAAAAAGGAAGCATGGAAGCATTCCATTCCGCATAAACATTTTAATTTTTATTATTATTTGTGTCTTTTGATCATAGTTCCAGTTGTGCAGCGCCACCTATCGGTGATTTCAGGAACTAATTTTTTTTTCGTGAAATCCGTTTCCCCATATTTTGAATAGTATGTGTACAAAATTTTGAGCCTTTACACTGAGTAGTTCGATATCCATGGAGGTCAGAGTAGGGGTGTTTTATTTCTGGCCACCTTGTACAAAAGAATAAGTATAATCCTTTGTTATATTCAGATATCTTAACAATAATTAAACAAAATCTATTCAAAAACAGCCGATGCCAGAAAAATGAAATATACCATTGCTTAATGAAAATTAAAATATTCAATTAATGCGAACTTAAAAATTAAAAAATTCTCTAAAGCTAGAATTGCATGGATTATGTTCCATTTGAATTCCTAATTAAATAAAATTCCCTGAAAATCCTCGAGTGCTTTTTTATCATGTTATTTAAATAATTCTGCTTAGCTGCACTAATTATTCTAAAAGTTTGATTGTTTAACTCTGCTACCAAAATTAAATTGTTTTGATTAAAATGAATGATTCAGCTGCTTTTCCGCATATTCTTCATTTACTTACGCATCTTTTGTTCGTTTTATTTACATTGCACTGCATTCGTATTTCGTTTTATTGAGTAAAGTGCATTGTTTTCTGCCAAACTGGTATTAATGGAAATATTTTATAATTTTTCTTGAAAACTCAGCTTAGATTCAGAAAAACTATATAATTTTCCAGCCTTTTACATCAGGTCTTGCAAACAGCATAAAACTAAATTAGATGATAGAGAGCAGGAATAATTTTATTTCAATTTCATAAATTACTTTTTCATTATAGCTAACAAATTCAGCATATACATACTGAAAACTATACAGAATTTCAATGAATTTCGAATATTTAAATATGCCCATTATTTAAATATATCATAGCAGTTATATCAAAATGTCGAAGTCAAAATCCACTAGTAGCATAATATATAAAATTTTAACGAATATCTAGACTGCCTTGTTATATCTCATATTTTGTGATAACATATAATCACAATTTAGATTAGCTATAATGAAGTCCCGGTTTGATGCAATAATAAAGTTACTTTGAGACGGGCCTCATAATTTTCAACTGTGGTCAGATGAGGAGGGCTAAACTTGGGCTGATATCTCCCTTGCTACCATACCAGTGAGAAGCCATTTCTCCCCAAAAGATTTAACGTGCGCTAGAGCACTCAAATAGCAATTCTTCGGGAAAACCTTACTTCGAATCTGGAATTCTCTTATCTCAAAATCTAGACCGTTGCACTCATTGATAAGCTAATCACAGGCAACAAATTGACAGCAGTTGTCACTGGACTAAATAAGTGTTCTGCATCAAAAAATTTTTAAACAAATTTCATACATTGTATGTGACAGGGACGACATTTGCATTACAAAACGTTTTGGTAGCACTGAAGTTTTTTAAAGAAATAGGATGTATGTAAAAGGAAGCCAACTAACAAATTGGATTAAATAAACATTCCAAAAGGGACAGCAGGAACATTGGTGGTCTGATGGTAAGGTTTCAAATCCAGGTTCTAAACGCGTCCCCACCTAAAAACTTCCCAATAAGAAGTTAAGAAAAGGCGTGAATTTCATCAGGGCCAAATTTCTTTCAGCTGGTGTGGTATGGAAAAGGGGATGCCATCTCAAGTGTCGTCCTAGTTATTTGATTTCAGATTAAAATTATATGATCCATCAGAATTGCTTTAAAATACCAGGATGGTAATATATATAAACTATTAACAAAAACCTGAACAGAAAACAGGTTACATATCAGTATACTTCAAACTTTTATGAGCTCCATGGCCTGTTGTTAAGGTATTGCTTCTTGGGCGAAGCAATACCTTAACTCTCTGAATCCGATTCCATGATGTGAATCGGATTCAAAATGTTAAATTAATCAATGAAGAAACGTTAAATTAATCAGGACCAAGTGCTTCCTTTTTGGTATAACGTGAGCACTTGGAGAGTGAGTGTCTGACCAGGTGTAGTCTTCGACTTTTGAGCAGTTATATTAACACCAAGATACTTTCCTATAGCTTAATTATACAGTTTTGTGCAAATTAATTATGTTTGGCTTCATTTTATTTTTGCTAAAATATGTATTTTCGCAATGATTTTCTGCCTGTGAACGGTTTAAATTGCATTTTCTACCGAGGGTGGCATTGACTAGTCTAATCTGATTTGACTATGTGATAATCACACATAAAGCATTTTTGTATCAGTTACATTTCAGGTGTAGTGGTCAATTTCTTCAGTTTTCTGATTCTCTAATGCATCGAAAAAAATAATATCATTATTAGGAGCAGAATTTAAATTTTTATTTAAAGTTAGATTAAATAATTACCTCTATGATTCTGAGGGTTGCTTTTGCAACTGTTGAAGCCGAAAACTCAGTATTTCCAGGATTAATAATGAACTAAAATAAGTTTGGGAAACGTTCTTCTAAACGGAAGAATAAATGTGGATGCAAACATAAGATAACAATCCTGACAAACATATTTCTTGTACGAAAAAGTAAAATATGTCCGCGAAAGATGACCATAGATAGTCAGAGAGAATTATTCGCTTCTGGTGTGATTGTAAATTCGTCGGCGGAATGAATTACCTATAACCGACTTCTCCGGCCCACCAGAAGGGACACGCAAAAATATAAATTACCGGACCACCGCAACATTGAAGGGAACTATGGTTGAGCCCTAAAGGCCATCACTGACCACGGAAAATTTTAGTTTAGTAGTTATTAACGTCCTATTTTAAAGCAACACTAGGGCTATTTGGGAACGGTTTTCTTAATTTTGAAACGCGGTAAGATGGCGAGGACGACACCAGAGCTGACGTTCCCTTCTCCAAGCTTCCACACCTCATGGGAGGACGTTTGACTCGGACGGATATAACGTACACTAGGCTTATTTACACAACAGTTTTTCAGAAAAATCGGGTCTAGAACCTAAAAACCACCAGTTATGAAGCCGAAACCTTACCATCAGGCCAATGTGACCCCCGATCACCCATGGTACAATCCTTCACTCTGGAAGTACGTGCCGTTATCACCGTTTTTTGTATCCGCCGTTATGGCGAGAACCAACCACCGTACCGGAAGCTTTTAATCCTCAATTACGAGATGTCTCCAGTGGGACCGGCAGAATGAATTAAGGACATGTGTAAGAAGATCAATTCAAAAGCAGTCATTAACCCTTTGCGGCCCGAAAAATAATTGGATGCAAAATTATTCACCTAATACAAAGATTTGTTTATTTCTATGAAAAATAAATATTGGTAAGTCTTTTAAGTCGAATTTCTTTGAAAAATTAATCTACATCTCTTAACCCTTATGTAGGCGTTTTTAACAATTAAATTTGAAAAATAAATAAATAAAACGTCAAAATGATGCACAGTCTTGAATGTCGAGTCACACTCGTCATCGGACCGTAAAGGGTTAATACTTGCAGTGAAGAGAAAACATGTTTTGGACAAGAAATAACAACCCTGAGATTCACAATGTTGGAATAAAGCTATATTCAACGGTGAAATGTATTTTATGTGCATTGTTTATTCTCAACAGTTTTCCGACGAAGAGCTAGAGAATCCATTAGAGAATAATATATTAATGAAACGTTGAAGCACTCTCAGAAACGAATATTTCGGGCACAATTTTACATCTAGAGGGCTTGTTAGCATAGTGCTTGTTGAGGGAAAATGAGAGCTAAAAAACACATTTTAGTTCTAAAAAACAAAATGCCGCCCTTTATGTAAATACTTATTAGTAAGGTTTGTCTGTTTCAACAAGAACTTGCTTCAAGGCCTAATTCATAGCTGGAAAATAAAATTTAAAAAATAACAGTTTTTAATAATATTTTCGAAAATTTGTTATTCATTTTAAAGGCACGTATGACTAAGATGAATTGCTCAATCAAGTAGAAAAATTATTGAGAATGTCAAAACGGTTTGCTTCAGGATGAAGGCTTAAAAAATTAGTCCTAAATTAGTGGAATTCATGTCTAGATCTTTACAAGACATCATTCAAGTTGAAAGAAGTCCGCTTAATTGCTTAACCACTTAACTACATATGTGAAACTTTTTATGCTCCCATTAATCAGTACAGAACTATAACTAAATAAAAGCTGAAAGCCGGTATTGCGAAGCTCCATATTCATATAAACTGAATAGCCTAATAGAGACCTAAGGGCTGTCTCTAATGAGCAATTCACTTTAAATGAATTCGATAAAAATTATTTTCCAAGATCTTACTTTTATTAGAATACTAGAAAGTAAGATAGCTTTTACTCTTTGCCTTTCATTTGTAATTCATTACTGTGATATTTTGGAGTCTTTGAATAGCTGTTTTTCTCAAATCAAGTCGCGCCACTGATACAAAATCAAATTTTGGTTAAACCAGCCGATTAACTGATAACCAAGCTAATATCAAATTAGTATATATTCATCGAGAATTAGTGAATTTTCAACCGAAATCAGTGAAAATCTAATGTAAAATCTTGTTTTTTTAAACATGAAACAAATGCAGTCAGATGGAAATGTATAAAAACAACATAAGCGAGAGTCTGCCTAGAAAAATAAATATTGTGTTTCCTAGAACCATGGGAGCATCAAAGCCTTATTTTCGACAAGTGAAAAAGGAATTCTCTTTCAAGATTTCAATTATGGAGAGAAAAAGTTTGAATTAAAGGTATCTGATTACCAGAGCGAAAACGATTGAAATAGCTGAATACTTGTAAAAGATGAGACTTCTTTAGAAATTTTGTTGAATAGAACGAGATTTACAGGAAGCAGCAAAAGAATCTTGGAAATGTAGATTTCTCAAATTTTCACTTAGTGTTTACTGACTTTATAAATATCGACAAATAGTGAAAGAGCTTCCAAAATGCTCTTATATGAAGTATTCAGTTACAGAAAATACATTATAATATTGAAAGAATTTTACATCCACTTTTTTTATAAATCTTTTCATTTTATGCGTCACTGGTTTTAAGAAGAAGAAAAAAATGTCTGCCCACGTGTGGCTCATGAACACGATAATTGAAACCGGGATGATCCGGATGGATGAAATCAGAAATAAAATCTCTAAAACTGGAATTCAAATCAAATATCATATTTAAGAAAAAAAATTCTTTCAGTGAAAATCCGCCCATTCGTGTTTGAATATTTAATTTCGAAACGCTGTTAGCTGTTTACATCGAGTCTATCATAAGGTCTATTCATTTATCTAAGATGTCTAGAATTTTATGAAACTTCGAATTTTACGCCTTGGTGAGTTTTTTTTAACCCTCTGCACTCTGAAAAATAATTAGATGCAAAATTATTCACCCAATGCAAAGATTTGTTTATTGCTTTGAAAAATAAATATATATGATTCTTTTAAGTCGAATTTCTTTGAGCAATTAATCTACATCTCTTAACCATTATGTTGGCATTTTTAACAATTAAATTTGAAAAATAAATGAATAAAACGTCAAAATGATTAACAATTTTTAATGGTGAGTCAGAGGCACAATTGGAGTGAAAGGTGTCAAATTAGTCATCTCTACGTTTCTTTATCATTGTTTCTTACGTTTCTTTATCTACGTTTCTTTATCATTGCCATGGACAAGCTCGCTGAGGTAGTCAGTGATTTAAGCCTAACAGCGTCTCTTGTTTTGTAGTAGCGCCAACTAGGGCCAAGAGTATGAGTTTTGCTACTCACTCATCACATTCACTTGCAGAGCCTCTTTTTACAGGAGGGCACATTCACACTCCTTACAGAAAGTACACAGAAGAACAGCCATGCCCGAACCGGGACTCGAACCCGGGGCGCCCAGATCACGGGGAAGACGCGCCATCCCTGTACCAGGACGCTTGTCCACTCCTGTATAAATACGATAACTGAAAGCGAGGTGATCTAAACAGATGAAATCTGGGACTCGATCTTTGCACCAAAATTATAGATTTGTACCAAATTTGAACAAAATTTTTCAAATGAAAACCTGTTCTAGTGTATAAAAACACTGCTATCTTTTTAATAGAATGTTATTAAACTCCAAATTTTACACCTTGCTGAGTTTTTAAAAAAATTATTCATCTCTACGTTTCTGTATAAATACGATAATTGAAAACTAAATTATCGATAATGAAAAATCTAAACATATGAAATCTGGTACTCACTCTTTGCACCAAAATTATAGGTCTGTCCCAAATTTGAACAAAATTCCGTGTGTACAAAAACATTGTTATATTTTTAGATAGGATAGGCCCCATCCTTTTATTTCATCGTACGAATTTTTATGACCTTATTACTAGCCCACAATGATCTTTGCTTCGAAATTAAATCCATGATTTTGTTCAAATAAATTTCTTTGGCTTCGTCTATTTTTAATAAATGAAATTGTAATCATTAATTTCTTGGCGACATCGTCACATCTGTAAGTTGTCTTTGTCGAAATCCCCAAATTCATGAAAAATTGCGTATATGCACAAAATATTCAAAACTATATTAGATTCCTCATGTCGAAATCATCCAAATAAAATTAATATAGTTTTCAAAAATTAAAAACTAGTTTCATTAGCGTAATGTAGATACTAAAAAGCTTTTCCCAATAATGGAAAAGCTGAACCATTAAAACGACATCAATATTCTCACAAGATTAGTTAAGTCACATCAAAGCAATTTCGTATTCCCTGTCTTTATATAAAATTACTTTATTTCCAGCATTTACTTGCGTTGCCGGGCCTTTATGGAATACATTAATTTTCTCCAACGCTTCGAAGTTCAACTCATTTAGGGTTTTACGCCTGACAAATCAATTAATCATTCGTAACAGTAACGCAATATGTTAATCAAATCCCTTTGAGCATTGCCAAATCAAGGGAGAATAGCTATCCCAAAAGTTGCTAATCAAATTGAAACATTGTTAAGGCAATGACAAAATGGCCATAATTTGTGACATAAGGATCTCATTCATATATTCCCAAAGATCTCTCTAAATTAACCTAGTGTTAATAGATATAAAATTGTTTTCGCATTATGCCAACTTTAATTTCAGATCTAGTTTTGAGTAATGACATCCTTCTCATATTCATCATAATGATTTATTATGACCATTTCGCCTTGCTTTATTATGACACACTCTTATTCAGCTAGGTTTGCTTGAAGTTTGTTATGATCAAATTTTGTAATAAATTTTTTATTCATTTTATTTATTTTTTTAGTTTTGTAATTCGTTTATGCGTTTCGTACATGCGTTTTTATGTTCCCCATGACAATGAACTATACTAAAATTTTTAGAATTTTAATTTTGGTTTAAATATTTATTTTTCAAAAATAAAAAATAAAAATGACGGCGTCATGGCACAAAGGTAGCGCGTTTTCCTCGTGATCTGTGCGTCCTGGGTTTGATTCCCGTTTTGAGCATGGTTGTTCTTCTGTATTCTATCTGTAAGGTTGTGAATGTGTACCCCTGTAAAAAGGGGCTGTGCAAGCGAATATGATGAATGAATGTTAATATTGTACTCTTGGCACTAGTTGACGCTACTACAAAACCAGAGACGTCGATTAGGCTTAAATCGCTGACTACCTCAGAGGGCTTGTCCATGGCAAGTTCCATAAGAAACAACAATAACAACTGTCATATGCAAAATGTTTCGATCATTACCTTTAAAAATCTTGCCTGTTCTTAAATTTATTATATTAAAATAATAAAGAGCATAGAGGGTTGTATTAATTGATTAATTTTATTTAAATTTGGTCTCATAAAAGAAATGTCATATGCTAATATATTTTTTAAAAAATGGTTTTAAGATTTCACATTACCATTAAAGAATTATGAGATACATTACAGACTTTTAAAAATTTCCTTTTTTGACGGATTTTTATCCTATTAACGATTACTGGGAATAACTATCATAGATTCATTAATTAAAATTTTAGAAGTAATTCATACACACATTGTTTGTAGTTAATCTAGATTTAAATATATGGGTCTATTAAAAGTTTTTTTCCTTGCAATGGAATATTCTGTGTCCATAAATTTCACGAACTGTCAATACTCTGATATCTGAACACAATCTATATCTGATATATCTCTAATATCTGAAAATGGAATTTCTATTTTGAATTACTTTTTTTCCACCGATTGAAATCAAAATTTGACGTAAAACGTAAAACAACTGTTGTAGCCAAAAAAAATTTCATACCAAATTTCCTTTAATTTATTGAATTTTTGAGTAATCGTTTTTTCATGCATTCAAAAGTACAGACAGAATTTGAATGCATATGTTTCAACTTTTGACACATATCTATTAATTAAGATGGTAAATCAGTGTACCAAATCTTATTTATCTAGCCTTTTACGTTTAATGGTTGTTATCGAACAGCCAGACAGGTAGATTTCCTACTAATGAATTTCTTTTAAAATTTGATAGAAAGTTGCAAATATTGTTTAAAAACTATATAACAAATTCCATCCATCTAGCTCTAAGTACTTTTTGAGTTATCTTGTTCAAGGACAGATAGACAAGTAAATAGACAAAAATATGATTCTTGAATTCAGGGAGATTTGAAACATGAAAATTCTAAAAAGCTCGAGTTCGAATTTATAAATAATTCCAATACTTTCTCTCTTTATATTTCATATACGCAAAAGTAACGATATACATATTGAATTTTTAACAATTAAAAATAACATGCATAAATTCTATGCTTAATCTTTTTTGGGTGGAACTTTTTACTTCAAACGCTTTTAATTCGAATTTATTGCCTAATATTAAGTATTTCTAATCATTTTTATTCAATCCTCCTGTAGTGCCTGTCTTCTCTTCTGACTTTCTGATCCTCTTCTTTCTATCAATCTGCTCGATACTCGCTTAAATTTTGTAAACGACATTTATAGACACTCTTCATGCGCATATACAGTGAAAAAAAATAAAAAGCATGAAAATAACCTTTGAAAATCTATATTACTGTTCTATCAAAAATATAATGATAATAAAAAGAGCTTTTCTCTTCATTATCAGTTATCGAATTTCATTGCTAGCGCATTATTAGCCGAGACTCTCAGATAATTTCTTTTAGCATCATATGTCTTTTTCTTTCATTACTTTCACCAGGATGGAAGTTTCTAAACTAAACGCTTTAAATTCGAATTTATACCTAGATCCTTCGGAATTCTAATAATTTGTATTCAATTCTTCTGTAGTGCCTATTTTCTCTTCTGACCTTCGTCTTTTTTATCATTCTGCCTGACGCTCGCTTAAATTTTGTAAACGACATTTATAGACACTCTTCATAAGCATATAGAGTGAAAAAAGAATGACAAGCATAAAAACAACTTTTAAAATCTATGATACTGTTCTGTCAAAAATAGTGTGTACATAAAAAGAACTGTTTTTTTTTTTTTCATCATCGTTACCAAATTTCATTTGTTGTGCATCACTAGTCAAGAATATATGGTAATCACCTTCACCATCATTTTTCTTTTTCTTTCATTATTTTCACTGGAGGGGGGGGACTTGCTAATCCAGATGCTTTAATTTCGAAGTTATACCCTGATGCTTTATATTTCTAATCATTTTTATTAATACCCCTGTAGTTCCTCTCTTCTGAATCTATGTTCTAATATAAAATATTACTTGTTTCCATATACCCTTGTTCTATCCAAGAGCCTATCCTTATCATTACTTAAATTTTGCAAACTACCTTTATAAAAACCCTGCTTACGTATATACAGTAGAAAAAAAGACTAAAGAGCAGAAAAAAATATATAAAACTCCATGCCACTGATCTATCAAAAATAGAATGATAATAAAAAGACCTTTTCTCTTCATCAACCGTTATCAAATTTCATTGGCTGTGCATCATTAGCCAAGAAGCTCCGGTAATTACCTTTAGCATCATCTTTCTGTTTCTTTCATTACTTTCACCAGGATTTTTTTTCTTCTTTTGCTGAATTCAAAGTTTGCTCATCTCTACATTTTAACTGAATGTAGAGCCTAAAGTTTCTTGGAGTCTGAGGCTTAAAATTATCGGATTTGTTATAAAAAGGGGGGATATATATAAAAAACAGTCTCCTTAGCACTCATACCAAATTCAGTCACGCGAATGAATAAAATGGATGGGGAAAGGAGATTCGTGTTTTTCATCTTTTCAATCTTTTTTGTTATTTATTTATTTATTTATTTTTCATTTTCCAGATCCTTTTCTTCCTGTCACGCTATATGCGTGGCGGAGGAGGAAGCAAACACGCAATCGAATTTATCTTGGGAAGATGGGAGAGGAAAGCAAAATCTATTTACAACCCTTGATTTTCAACAAAAAGATCAGATTCTGTGCTTTTTATTGAAATGATAAAACTCTTAACGGTTTCTCCTAACGATGAAACTGTGATAAAACAGGAATAATATTTTAGCGGAAAACTGTAAAAAGAATCAATCACCCTAGAGAATTCTGTAAGAGCATAATAAAAATTATATGTTCTTTATAAACTTTGCGTAAAGATCAGAAGATTCTTATAATAATTTAACAATAAGAAAGTTTCATTCAATAATCTTGGATTTTCAATAGAATGTTAAAGTGATTGAAGTCATAAAATACAAATAACTTATCCTAATGATGAAGTAGTTTGTGTTAAAGCAGGAATAATATTTTATCTGAAAAAGTATAAGAAGAATCACTCTAGAGAATTCTGTAAGAGCATCACACAAATTATATGTATTTTATAATCCTCGTATGATGAATTTGATATTTTTAAAATAATTTAACAAAAAAAAGTTTCGTGATATTTTCCAACTCTGTATTTTCAGTTGAAAATTAAATTAATTGAAATCATGAAATTCAAAAAATTCCTCCTAAATATGAAATTGTGTTAAAGCAGGAATAATATTTTAGCAAAAAAACTGTAAAAAGAATCACCCTAAATAATTCTGTTGAGTATTGTACAAATTATATGTTCTTTATAAACTTCGCGTAAGTATTAGAGGATTTTTATAATAATTTAACAATAAGAAAGTTTCATTCAATTTTTAATCTTGGATTTTCAATAGAATATTAAATTGATTGAAGTCATAAAATACAAACAACTTATCCTAACGATGAAGTAGTTTGTGTTAAAGCAGGAATAATATTTTATCTGAAAAAGTATAAAAAGAATCACTCTAGAGAATTCTGTAAGAGCATCACACAAATTATATGTATTTTATAATCCTCGTATGGTGAACTGGAATTTCAAAAATAATTTAACAACAAAGTAAGCCTGTATTTTCAGTTGGATATTAAATTAATTGAAATTACGGAATTCAAACAACCCTCCCTAACGATGATATTGTGTTAAAGCAGGAATAATATTTTAGTGAAAAAAAGTATACCAAAACTCAACCTAGAGAATTCTCTAAAAGCATCACACAGAATCTATGCTCTTTATCATCCCCGTATAAAGAACTAGAGATTTTTATAATAATCTAACAATAAAAAAAGTGTCGGCCTGTTTACAACCTAATTTTCAGTAGAAAGTTAAATTAATTTAAATCATAAAATACAAATAGCTTCCCCTAACAATGAAATTTAGTAATCTTAAGAATAATATTTTTGTGTAAAAAGCTGCTAAATTATTGTTTATATTTCTTCCTACAAAATAAGTAGGAAATAATTTATACATTTTCCATAATTCACTTATTATAGGAATAATATTTGAGCAAAAAAGGTTAAATTATTGTTTAAGTTTTCTCGCATAAAATTCTTAGAAACTAACTTATATATTTTTTTCATAATTTTCTTATACGAATAATATTTTAACGAAAACGTTAAAACTATTGGTTGAATTCACTCCGATAAAATTCGTAGAAAGCAACAAATTTTCCACAATTCCAAATCTACTATAACCTTTGATTTTCTACAGAAGATTCTGCGAATTTTATTGGATTGTAAAACTCGAAACGGTGTCGTCCGAAAACGAAATTATTCAAGTGTTAAATTAATGTATCAGTAAAAGAATCATCAAAATTCTCTTTTAGAAAAATTCTCAGAAAGCCTCCGAAAATTTATTTAATTTCTTGATTCGTATTTACAGAATTGGCAGCTTTTAAAATAGTGCTAAGATGTCCGCAACCTTTAAATTTTAACAAAAGATCATTGAACAAAATCTCATTGGGCTGTTTTTTACGATGAAATTATATAAATAATGGAAATAATATTTCAGTTTAAAAACACGAAAAAAATCTTATTATATTCGCTTACTTAAGAATTACCAATTAAACTTTAAAAAAGTTTTCCATTTAGTCTCTTCATCGGCTTTCATGGCTATTCACTGATAGCTGTCTCAAAATGTTTTAAGAAAACGACATTCTTAAATTTAAAAAATATATCTTTTAACATAAAAGATTTTAAAAATTAAACAATACATTTTTTTGTAAAGCAGTAAATCAATACATTTATCAAAATGTTGTTAAGAAGCTGAGAATCATAAATAAAAATAGAATAATTAATCACAAAATATATTTTTAAAGGTGAACAACATATCTCTAAATCAATGTTTTTAAATACATAAATACATTTTTTTATTAATTTAAATGTAATTTTGTCTGTATTGTCCCCCTTCTCTAAATGAAAATTGCTCGCTTGCATTTTCGTATTAACATGTGTCATGCTTAAACTTTAAAAAAGTTTTATATTAAATAAATTCATTTTGGGGGGAATAAATCATCGTTTCTAGTTCTATTCACTGATAATTTACCTTACAATGTTTTTTTAAAAAAACGCCAGTCATAAATTTAAAAAAAAGTTATTTAACTCAAAATATTTAAAAAATTGAATGATTTTTTTCTAAACAGCAAATTAACACTTTTTAAAGAAATACACTGTTTATAAAATCAAATATAATTTAGACAAATTTTGTCATAATTGTCGCCCTTTAAATAAAAATTGCTCACATGCATTTTCGTATTAACTTGTGTCTTGCTTAAACTTTAAAAAAATTTTCAATTAAATAAATTCATTTATCCAGAAAGGAATAATCTGCTTTTAGTTCTATTCACTGAACTACTCGCAATATTTTTTTAAATAAACGACAATCATAATTTTTAAAAAAAAAAAAAAGTTTTTGTTAACAGAAAAATTTTTAAAAATTGAATGGGATTTTTTGCAATTTTTTCACAAAACAATAAACTAACACATTTTAACGCATAACGCATTTTCTTATTAACCTGTGTCTTGCTTAAACTTTAAAAAAAAGTTCCTATTAAATAAATTCATTTATCCGGGAATGAGTTATCGGCTTTTAGGCCTACTCTCTGATAATTATCTCAAAATGTTATAAGGAAACCGAAAATCGTAAATAAGAATAAAGTATTTTTTACACATTTTTTTGTAAAAAAAAAAGTAAATTGACAATTACTAAACATAAATATTTTTTGTAAAAAAAGTAAATTGAAAATTACTAAACATAAATAATTTTTTTGTAAAAAAAGTAAATTGACAATTACTAAACA